>PVJC01007092.1:0-52694 GCA_004026665.1 Murina feae
TAAGATTATAAAATTAAGCTGTTAGCATAGTGGTTGCCTTATCTATTGCATCAAGGGTTGGAGAATTATTTCTTCCCTCAAGGGTCAGATAGTAAATATTTGCAGGTTTGCAGGCCATGTGGTCGCTGTTACAACTATTCAGCTCTGTCATTGTAGCCATAGATAGTGCATGGTGCTATTCCAATCAGCCTTATTTACACAGCTTGTGGGCGAGACATAGGCCACCGTTCACTGATCCCTGTAATTATATGAAGCAGCAAGTGAGATGACCAGATGGAAAATTACAGCAACCACAGCGGCTAAAGGGAAGAAACAAAAGGAGGTGGAAAGCTGGTTTCAGCAATAGCCCCCACTGGGTAAGAGCTCAGGCTGTAAGTCAGATAGACCTGGGTTGAAGTCTGATTTGGGTGAACAGTGTATGCTCTCTGAGCCTTGGCTTCCTAATATATAAAATGCAAAATGGCAAGTTAAAGGGACCTCTCTCAAAGGCCGATGTGTGGATCCTAAGAGATAATGAGACATATTGCCAGGCATTTAGTAGGAGCCCAATAAATGTTGGCAAATAAGGATGATGAGGACAGAGTGACTTTGGCACTGAACTAAACCAAATTGAACCATGGCCTTGCCTTACTTCAAGTTTGCCCAGATGGTATGGCTCATTAGGTAAAGTACAGGCTTTTGAGCCTGGGAGTGCCTGGCACCTTGCCTTGAGTCTCCTCTTCCACTGTCTGTAAACGAGCCTGGTCCTCACGGCTTTTCCCTAGGGTGGCAGCGATAATGAGACCACGGAGAGAGAGCCTGCCTACCACCTGCCTAGCAATATCATGCCATGTCAGCACCCGAATCAATGACTGTGTCAGAAATGAGCCTTGGCCTTTCCATCCTGCCCTCCTCAGCGGATCTGAGGCGAGCAGGGCCAAAGTTCAGTCACGGAGAATATGAGTTTCTGTCTGTGCTGCTCCTCGGAGACTCGGGTTTGGGGTAGTTCTGGGAAGGCCCTTGGCTTTGGATTGCTTTTGTTTGATATTAATGTCCTGCAGATGGGCCTCTCCGCAGATCATTTTGTTCAGAGAAGATATTGCTGTCAAAGGTGAGGCTCACTGTGTTCTTTCCCACTCGTGTTGGTGGAGGAAGACTGTCTAACAAATGGGTCTCCCCGGTGTTTGTATTGTGCTTTTAGTTTAAACCTAGTTTCCATTCCTTACTTTCTGTGTCTCACGTTTCCCAGAAAAAATATGTATATATTTGGGCACTTAAAGCCCTAATTAATGTTATCAAGGCATCTCTGCCCTAATCATCTACTAACTGGTATTGATTATTTTATGTCATCTCTCTCCACAGAGTTATGGGATGCTCACAAAATGTCCTGTTTTTCCCCAACACTAGAAACTCCAATCTTTCTTTTTCTTTCTTTTCCTCCCTCCCTCCCCCGCTTTTTCCTCCCTTTCAGAATACTTCTATTAATCACCTACCATGTGCTAAAAATTGTATTGGGCATTAGGATTAACTTCAAGTCTAAAGGATGAGATGGGCACATTACAGATAAGGTGGTATGAGGCGAGCTCTAAGCAAGGTCAGGTGGAAATCTCCCTTCGGGGCCTTTAACCTGTTGCTATAGTCAGGAGATGCTTCCTAGTGGAGGGAACACCTGAGCCAGGCTTTTTAAGATGCGTAGGAGTTCAAGTAGGTGAAGAAGGAAGCAACAGACTCAACAGAGGGCCTAGCCTAGACAAGGAAATCAAAGTTGTTCCTTCCGCCAGAACTTGGTTATTGTGGCAGGACAGGGGCCAGTGGCAAGTATCTGGAGAAGATTGGCTGGCAGGAGGCAGGGCACAAAGGATGTCTTAGGTCAAACAACATCTACTTTCAACATCTGAAAAGGTAGGCGAACTATACATTTATGAAGCAAACATAAATGTTAAGTTTCTCTGTTTGGGCTGTAATTGTGTCAAGAACGTGTCTCCTTGGTCCATTACTACTAATTAGAAACTTTGATTGGTAGTATACATGCCTGTGATGAGTAAAGTGATTAAAGAAGTTCATTGTGACTTAATATATAGAGTTTGCTACCCACTATCAAATCTGTGGGGACAGGGAAAGCGACTAAAGGGCTCTTGGTGGTAAAAAAAAAAACTGAAAAGTATTTCCTCCTAGTACCAAGATGCATATAAAACCTGCTTTAGAATTGAATGCAAAGAAACTGGTAAACAACAACAAGCAGATAATTTATTAGGAGTTCTCATTATGGAACTTAGTTGTGGGTAGAAAAGATCAATATTAAGCAAATAAATACACAAATAAGTATGTAATTATAAAATGTGCTAAGTGTTGTGAGAAAAATGGAGTCCTATGAGAAAATAATAGATTGCGTTTGCATCAGGAATAAGGAAAGTACTTTCTGAGGAAGTTCAACTCAAGTTCAACTTTAAGTACAGGAGGGATGGTAAGCATTGCCTAGGTGAAGGGATGGGCATGGAAAGAGGGTGTTCTAGGCAAAAGAATACTGTGCACACTGGTCCAGAGGTGTTTGGTCTCCGTACTAGCTAAATAAAGGCCCCTGAAGAGATGGACTGGAGCCATAATGTTGGTCCTGAAGGCCATGATAAATTATTATGTTGGTTCTGAAAACATCAGAATTATTTTTAAGAGTTTTGGATGGGACAGAAGTTAAATTGGGTGACCAGAGGTGGCTATTACATTCATTCAGGTATGAAATTATAGTGATTGGACTAGGTGGTAATAGTGAAGATGGTGTGAATTGGATAAATTTTTTAAAAAAATGCTTTTGGTGAACTTGGTAATAGATGAGTGAGGGGGGGAAAGATGTAGAGCAAGGAAATTAATTTGAGCTGACTTGACTTGGAAACCAAGATTCTGAGTCAGCTAGACTGATGGCTTTATCTAGTGTTTGTCAGGGACACTGGGAGGGGTTTTCTGGATCCTCTTGGCCATGGCTATGATGTGACTACCATGTTTGCTTAGATCTTTTGGCCAACTTATAAGCCTGAGGCTCTGGGGACAGTGATGTCTTCTCCTTTCCTCATGTTTAGTCCATGGGTGGTGTGCACCATACCATCAAAGACACCAACCATCTAAGACACCCGATGCCCAGGCAGTCAAACCATTTTGGTTCTCAGCTCTCTATGCAAGGTTACCACGGGGCCATGAAACAAATGAGACTGCCTCTTGACCTGCAGGGATTATGCTGTCTATCGGGGCAAAAACATGGAAGGAACAGGAAAACCGCAGGGAAGTCATAACAGATTAGTCTGGGCATGTGTTTGCTCTCCCAAAAGGAGAAAGGTCTGCAGGGACTAGATCCCATGTGTTGGGGAGTTTGGACTTCACCCTGAGGCAATAAAATCCTCCCATGGGTTGAGGGGTGGAGAAGGTGACACGGTCTCTGGGCAGTCTGGATTGTTTGCACATTTCTTGGGATAAAGAGATGTGCTGATGGAGTCTTTGGCAAGAGGCCTGAACGTCTGGGCCCTGGGGAAGTGGTTTTGTTTGGCTCCGAAGAGGGCTTCCCTCTGAGCCTTAATGGGAGTTGTTCCTCCACCTCTACACATCCGGCTTGCCAAGGACATAGATGTGTTTTATTTTTTAAAGAGCTACTTACTCTCTTTATATCATCTACCTGTCTGGGATTTTTACTAGTGTCTTCAAAGCACATCCAAGGCCTCACTTCTGGGCAGCATCCTATAACGGGAGTGAGGGGGAAGGATGCAGGTGGGCGCGGGAGGGCCTGTGGGAACAAGGAGGCAAGAGGCTGGCAGGGACTGTGTGTGATTAGGATGACGGTGACCTCAGGAGCCCCCTTAGCTCATCCTTTTTCAGTTGCACGGAGACCTCCCGATCGATTCCTCCCCTGGTGAGGGCTCCATGGTCAATTAAGAAGGCTCCCCATCATTTAAACGGGCAGTGACAGTCTGATACAAACACTGTGGGTGGCCACAGCTCACCAAGCAGTAACTGTATTAGCCACATAGGAATTTCCATCAGTATCACCTTATGGAGCTCATTTGTGGGCTTATTAACCCCCAAGTCACTCCTAACAAGGATCCATCTCCATGTGGGAGTGCCTGCAAGGGAATAGGGGTACCATTACAATTGCTCCTCAACCAAAGCAGTTCAGTATTAGGGAAGGAACCGGCCTCTGGAACCAGGGAGATCCTGGTTTGAATCCCTGCTCTTCTGCTTTTCAGCTGTGTGACCCTGAGCAAGTAACTGAAACTCTCTGGGCCTGAGATACTCATTTACAAAACAGAGATACAGGTCATAACCCTCCCACTGGACTGTGGTCAGAATTATTTGAGACCATACAGAGTATTCAGTAAATACAAGGTACTGTCATTACCATTATTTTTATAGGGGGTTTAGTAAGGATTGCAAACCCAAATGCCTTCAGGATAAAACAGGCGAGGCAGGCTGGGAAAATTGGCAGAGAGAAAAATGCCATCAGGGGGGCCGTTGCTGCTCACATGCAGCCTTCATTATTAAATGAGATCTGGTGTTATTATAGCCAGCGACTTTTTCAGAAGCAGCCAGATTTTAGTGTTAAATATCCCAGATTTTAATTGTTGGTGAAGAATTTACAATTTTTAAATAGTTCACATGGAGTGGGGGTGCATACCAAGCACCTCTGAGGAAGCTGCCCCCTTGCCACCTCTGGGTTCTCCTTCCTGCAGAAACTGAGGTGAAGCTGGGTCCTAAACATCACTCACTCCAGGCGGCCAGGCAGAACCACCCTGGGAGAGGACTCTATGCTGGGCAGAAGCAAGGCAAGGCCCACCCCTCCCAGGGTTGTAACGTGTCATCAGGTCCTGTATATGGAAATAGAGAGGGAGGGCAGCGATTGGACACATGCACTGTGTCATAGGCTGTGGTCCAGGGTCCTAAGGAGGTGACTAGCAAAACGGTGATGTCTACATCCACGTGTCCAAGTCACTCACGTGTGCCATGCTCACCATGGCTGCGACTTGGCTCCTCTGTGTGGTTCAGACTCGAACAAAATGAGATCACTCGGGGCCTAGAACAGCCAGGGGCTTCTCACTTTCTGACAAGAAGACATCTAAACAGTCGTTTGCAGAGTCCAAGTGGTTTCCTAAACCAAGTCTCTTGAACCTATGACAGAAATGTCTGCTACCTTCAGAAAGCCTCTGTTCCCTTTACCCACCAATGTTGCCTCTTAGACTAAGTTTACTATCTCAGCAGGTGTTAAGGCCTTGGAAGTAGACAGGGTACTAATTGCTAATGAGTATGAAAACATTTTTCTTACACTGAGCATCATTAAGCAGTCCTGAGTTTCACCTTTTCATTACTTCAGTAAGTCGTTCAATAAATACTAATTGTCTACCACCCGCCAGGCATTGTGCCTTGGATAGTCAGAAAGTTCTGCGATCAAATATAGGCTCTGCTGCTTGCTGAGAGAGCCTGTTTCCTCATATGTAAAATGGGGGTGATAATAGTGCTAAGTCATTTGATAGTCAAAGGATTACACAAGGCGGTGTGTACCAATGGCTAGCATTCAATAGCTAACAGCCACCTAATGACCATTCATGTCAATTATCACAACCATCGGGGTGGCTTCTGTTATCCCCACTTCTAGTAGAGGAGGAAGCTGTGTTGGAGAATGATGAATGAACTTGTCCATGGTCATACACCTGGCAATTTAGAGTTGGGATCAGCCAGTCACCAAAGCCCACTGTCTTTTCACCAAATCACCCTGCCAGGGGCACACATTCCTGGTCTCACTGCTGTCCTGAGAGAGAATTGGGAGCAATCCTAAGTCTGAGCTCTGTAAAGACTCCCCGGGGATTTGAGGCTGAGGCACAGACCACCAGCCAGCTCTCTTCTGCTGGAAATGTGCACACGAGCCATGCTCAGGGCGCTGAGAGCACATGTGCTCTTTCTAGGGAAATGGGAAATGTTATCACTCAGTAAATATTTATCAAATCTCTCTCTGAGCCAGGCAATGCCTTTGTCAATGTCCTTGAACCCAGCTGGGAGCAGAGCAGAACCACTTTCCTTGAGGAGCTTACAGTCTGTCACCATCCTGCAGATGGAAAGTTGTGCAGCTATAAATGTGAGGGTTCAGAAACCCCAATCAAAGCAAAGCAAAAGATGTGGCCAGCAATGCATTGGGGACCCACAACTGATGGCCACTGAGGGGTTTGGTCACTAATGAAGTGGTATTGCGCTCATCAAGGAGCAATTTGTGTTTTGCATTGGCTGTGCAAATTAAGGTGCTGGGGTCAAACCGACAAGCCCAACCTCAGGAGAAGAGCCTGCTTTCATCTGGAGGCACTGGCAATGCATTTCCGGGAGGAAGATTGTTTGGGCCATTCCTGCTTCTCTGTTTACTCTCTGTTCAGACCAAGTGCCTGATAATTGGGCTCCTGCAGAGAAGGAGCTAGTCTGCGGCTTGTTTGCTTGGAATGTTTTAGAAAGCCAAAGTGGTTAATGATGATGGTAACTCCCACTTAGTGAAGACTGTTTGCCGGCCCAGATAAATGCTTTACATATTCAACCCTCGCAAACAACCGGGTACAATTGAAGGTGCAATTATTTCTATTTTGCACATGAACAAGTGAAGGCTCAGTGAGGCCAAATCTCTGCTCAAGGTCCCCCAGCTGGGAAATGGCGGGGAGGGACCTGAACCAGCTCTCACTTTCTCTAGAGCTGTGGTTCTCTTCCAGGGGCAATTGTGACCCCCAGGGGCATTTAGGAAAGTCTGGAAACATCGCTGGTGTCAATCACACGTGGCAGGAGGTTGATACCGGCATCTAGTGGATAGATATAGGCCAGGGATGTGCTGAACATCTTACAGTACCCAGGACAGTCCTGAAGTGAAGAGGTGTCCGGTCTACATCATGGCAATGGAGCTGCAGTGGAGAAACCCTAGATACTAGCAGAGCCCCAGCCCCACCCCTAACATTGCCCAGCCCCATCCCTAAACATCTTCCGTGCAGGCACTTCCTGCTGAAGCATTTTGCATTTTATAAATTCATTCCAACCTCTGTTGAAGTGTTGTGTTTACACCCTTGGTGTCGCTCTGTTTTTATCTTAAGAACTTGTGATGGAACAGTTTAGATCGAGCCATCCCCAGGAAAAGCTTTCAGTGGACAGCTGAACAAGGAAGACCCCCAATGGATTTTACAGCCCCATTTCAGCTGAGGTTCAAGTTCACTAATGCTGGACGGGAACTCATTAGAGTCTTATAGGCTGCAGGACTAATGTTAATGGCTTCACCTTTCATTGAAGCCAGACTTTATTTTTATAGCTTGTCCTTTGGCAGCAGCTCGATTTATTAAGACATTTTTAACAGCTGAGGGAAATAACCAAGTACACAAGCTCATGTGATTCTTGTGCAATTTGTAAATACAATTCTGACTCCTCATGTGCTATTGGCATCCTCGTAGATGCTCTAGGAAAATGCTTCTCTCTGCTCTGTGTTTTAAAATTGACCCTCAAATCAGGACGTTTGGTCTTTTAAATGTTGTCCCCCGAGTTACGTGATGGCCCAAGTCTGGAATGAATAGAGGAAGAAACACAAGTAAATCCTCACCTGCGAGGGGAAGAAATTCCTCAAAGTAGTCGGGTCTTGAATGGTGCTCTTGGATGTCTTTACCCATAAAGACAAGTTGCTGACTGCGAGATGGACTCATGACTGGACATAAATAACGCATTAGAGCAGATAGACCTAACAGACACGGACAGAACTTGCCATCCAACAGCAGCAGAATGCACGCTCTTCTCAAGTGCACAGGAATATGCTCCAGGATAGATCGAATGGTAGGCCACAAAACAAGTCTTAGTAAATAAACGTAAGAAAATTAATGTCATGCCACCCATCATTTCCAACCACAGTGGTGTGAAGCCAGGAGTTAACCTCAGGAAGAAAACTGGGAAATTCATAAACATGCGGAGATTAAGCAGCATGCTTCAGAACAACCAACGTGTCATGGAGGAATCAGGAGCGAAATAAAAAAATCCTAAAAATGGAAATACAACGTACCAAAACTTATGGAATCTGGATGTGTGTTTTTCTATTCCCAATTTATTTTGCAGAGTCAGTAGAGAAGAAAAGACAGGTTAGTAGCGCAGATTTAGGAGTGCGACATCCCCAACTTTGTACCTGACTCCACTGATTATTAGCTGTGTGACCATGGGCAAGTTATTAAACCTCTCTGAGACTTAGTCTTTTCATCTGTAAAATAATAAAAACAACAAACCATCTCCTAGTCCTGTAAAGAATAATAAGTGAGACGAGTAGGAATGAGACATTAACACAATGTCTCATTCCGTGCTTGCTGGGATGCAGCAAAAGCAATTCTAAGAGGGAAGTTTATAGTAGTAAATGCCCGCGTTAAGGAAAAAAGAAAGATCTCAAATAAACAATTTAACTTTACACTTCAAGGAACTAGAGAAAGAACAAACTAAGCCCAAAGACGGAAGGAAGGAAATAATACATGTCAGAGCAGAAGTAAATTAAATAGAGAATCAAAAAAAAATAGGCCCTAACTGGTTTGGCTCAGTGGATAGAACATCAGCCTGTGTACTGAAGGGTCCCAGGTTCCATTCCGGTCAAGGGCATGGACCCTCATTGCAGGCACATCTCCATTAGGGCATGTGCAGGAGGCAGCTGATCGATGTTTCTCTCTCATCAATGTTTCTAATTCTCTATCCCTCTCCCTTCCTTTCTGTAAAAAATCAATAAAATATATTTTAAAAAAATATATAGAAAAAGCAATGAAACTAAAAACTGGTTTGTTTGTTTGTTTGTTTGTAAAGATGAACAAAATAGACAAACCATTAGCTAGACTTCACAAGAAAAAAGAGATAGGCCTTAAATAAATAAAACTGTAATTGAAAGAGGAGGCATTACAGCAGATACAAAAGATCATAAAAGACAACTTGACCAATATGTGTATCCTCAAAGTAGCAGAGCAAGAATTTCAATTCAAATCTGTTCTCTAAGCCCGTACATCTACTTCATTTCACACCGAGAATCCTCAATAAAAAGAAGAGCTTTGATTGTACCCTAAGTTGACGACTTTTTGAGTAAAATACATCCCAAGGTCATCACTTCCAAGGATTATTACCATCAGTTTGGAGCTTTTGGAAGGATTTGAGTGGCTAATCAACAGCAGAATCTCACAAGACATACTTTATGCTAAATATCACCGAGTTCTTTCCTGGGGTGGAATCCTCGCCTCTTTCCTATCACACAGTCACCACTTGTACAGCTTGACTTACAAAATGCCACTTGAGTCCCTCACCAGTCTTGTTCCTTATAACTGCAAGTCACCAGGATAGATCGGGAAGTTATGTGATGGCCCAAGTTTGGAATGAATAGAGGAAGAAGCACAAGTAAACAGGTTCAGTGTGGGATAGCAGTGATGACACTAAAGTCTATTCTTAATGGCAGTAGGGCCAGGCCTGCCTCCATGTCTGTGGCCCAGTGTTAGTGGAACCATATGCTCTTTTGACACATTTTCCTGGCCCAGATGGCTTTCTCAGCTTTAGATGATTAGAATCAGAAACCCAGATCCCATGACTGCCCATTACAGGAAAGTGGGGAGTCAGCCCAGCCAGTGTAAGTCAGTGGTTGAGAGCTGACCTATGAACCAGGAGGTCCTGGGTTGCAGGCTTGATCCCCAGCATGGGACGTGCAGGAGGCAGCTGATCAATGATTTTCTTTCATTATTAATGTCTCTCTCTCTCTCTCTCTCCTTCCCCCTTCCTCTCTGAAATAAATAAAAATATATTTTAAAAAATAAATATAAAAAAAGAAAGAGGAGAGTCATCAAACAGGCACCTAATTGCTAGATTTGGCTGCCTGGAGAAGCAGGACATTTTTTTCCCAGGGAGCTGCCACAGGGAATGTAAAGAACATTTCTTTTGAGCCTGAGATTACATAGGCAAGGTCACTCCAAAGTCATTAAAAATTGCACCTCCAGACAGTTCGATGGTGAGGGACCTTTCTGCTGATTTATTGCTTACTCTTTTAACTTTTGAAAAAGATCAGCAGATTGATTGTGCTGCCTATAGTTGGAGACATGCTTACTTTTTCTAGGGTCTGATTCATAAAACATCACTGACCTGCTTTCCGCACTATTCCATTATTCCCTCTGTGCCAGGGAGCTTCTGGAGGCGGTAGCACTAAGCCTTTAGCTCTGAAAACAGTATGCGCATTCTCAGCAGATGACCCGGAAGGGGGCATGGCAATGAAGTCCCCCAAGGGAACCATTGCCCCTCCAGCTAGATGACGAAAGGAAGCAAAGAAGCAATTTCAAGTTGGATCCTGGAGGCAATTATACTGATGACCATGAACTTTATGGGTTGCAGCTTTCCAGAGAGCATGGCAAGTGTGCCTTCAGCCTCTGGTGAGACCCCTGTTTCCGGTCTCTGTGGACCCTGTGCTGTCTCCAGCACACTCACTTGGTCTATCATTTGGAGTGGGCTCTCCATCCACCCCTGGACGCTATTTGAGCAAAACACCATTTCTGACCCTTTGTTTATTTTTTTGGGATGTGAGTCACCTGGAGATGAGAGTGACGCGCAAATCCCTTGGGTCCACCCGAGGTCTCCTGGGAAAAGTATTTTTCCACTTTTGTTGATGCTCATTAGCAAACTTGCAGTAGCTGTGGTTCTGGCCGCTAAGAATATCTCAATGACTTCATTTCTTTTCTCGGTTTATTCCTTCATTAGTGCTTTTATTTCATTGTATTTTATGCTGACAAAAATGGCCCCTATCCAGTTAATTTATTTAACAGGTCGGGTGTGTACTAGGCTTAGAGGCAGGGAATTAGAAAAGAATAATGGTTATTAATTTAAGTTTTATGGCTTTCCCAAGTCGTTATTAAGGCTGTGTCGCATCCTATACACATACAGACCTTGTACAAATTGCTGTTTATCAGAGAACACGCTCTTTGCTTCCTTCTCATGTTGTGGTGCTCACAAGCCATCAGGGGCCAAGAGTCGTTCCCACTGTGCTTAGTACATAAAATTGCCCTCGCTGTTCCAACCAGGGGATGTTTAATGTGGTCAGTGACATTTTTCCAAGTCTGTTTATTACCTGCGGTGAGAGTTCCTCCGAGACAATTTCAGATAAAACTTTAGGAGTAATTATGCTTTATGAGGACATAATGTCCTTCAGGCTTAATTCCACACGATATTAAATCAATGCTGCCATTCAATACTTTCCTGTCTGGGTTCAAGTTAAAGGGCGCAATATTAAAGTTTCCCACAATTAGCCAAGAAGTTGATGCTGCAAAAAATGGTAAAAACTGACTCCAGGCCCTTTTCCTCATTGTGCAAAATCTATACAACATGAGAGTGTTTCTGAGTCAGCAACTCATATCAAGTGCCGTGGACAGACCGACGCCCTTTACTTCTAACCTGCCACAGGGCTATTGCGCATCTCCGTGCTTTCATTCGCATGCTATTCACTGGGTCAAAATCGGTGTCTTTCTCTAGCGTGATGTTTTCATCCGAGATCTCTGAGACCAGGGGGCATGGGCTAACTGGGTACCAGGGCTCCTCAGGCTGGCGAGCAGCCCAAGCACCTCGCTCCTCTAGAGAGTGGCATCTCCTGAAGGACTCAATGATGCAAGGGACCCTGAGTATGGGAAGAGGAAAGCCTTGTTTTCTTCTGCTTCAAGGTCTGTTGTTTTTTCTTTTCAGTTGGAGGCCATTATTTATTTTTGGTTAAAAAATACATTGGCTTTTTTATACACACACAAATGGGTCAACCTTTGCTCTAGACATGAAGATGTGCTCTAGACATGAAGATGGGTAACCCAGGGTCACTGAGCGAGCTCTGGGAAAGGAAATGCGGTGCCACAAAAGATGGGCCAGCCTGTTTGTAAGAGAGAAATAAACATCTGCCTGGTCCCTGCTACAAAAGAAAAGAAACAATATTGGCTTCCTTGGCTGAAGGGTGGCTCCTTGCGCCTGCCCTTTCCTGTTATCTGGTGTTTTCACAATTGTTGCTCTGCTTGGAAAAGGGTCTTAAATAGTCTCAGCTGCACACGGGTTCATCTTTTGCTGTGTGATGAGTATGCATGTGTGTGGGACATGTGCACATGTGTTTTCTTGGGATCTCACTCAGACATGGCCATTCTCCTGTACCCTTACAACCTCTGTCATACATCACTAACTCTGTCTACCAAAGTTCATCACATCAGAAACAGAATTCTTTATGTCTCGTTGTGTGCTGTGGAACGTGTGTGTGTGTGTGTGTGTGTGTGTGTGTGTGTGTGTGTGTGTGTGTGTGTGAACATTCATGTGTATTGCATAATATGCTTGATGTATGAGTGGTCCAGTTCAGTACCCACCACCACCAGTTTTCAGTAAGGAAAGGAAAACCAAAATTAGCAGCAGCAGCAGCAGCAAAGTGGAGATTTTTAACCAGAATGTTGAGGGTTTTTTCATAGGAGGTGACTCCTTTTTTTTCTTCTTTCAATCAACTCATTTGAATAGATTACTTAATTAGCATTTATTGTTTGTAAAATTCCTTGTCCAGATGTAACATTTTAAGGCCTGCAATTTTAAAGAAAGACAATTTAATGGGTGATAAGCTGGTATAGAATTTTCAAATTGATTTCTTGGAAGTAAATTGTTCTTCAATTGTAGTGCCTTCTCTACTCTCATTAGACACCAAGGATTCTTTTTAAATGCATTCATAACTATTAAAATGTTGTCTCCAGTTTCCTGTCATTTGAAACAGGTCATAACTTTAAGCACAGACATTTAAAGGACAACTATTCTGTTTCATTAGTGTGGGAGGAGAGTCAGAATGTGCTGTAGGAATGTAGAGAGCTTTGAAATTTCTGATAGAAGCCATTTGGCGGTTCTCATCCGAGAGGAGATAACCTTTATCTTTGTCCACAAAGCTGCTTCATTTAAGTTTTGCTCTGCCTGAGTCTTATTTATCAGCTCGATATATGGCGAGGGAAAATAGAGCCTCACTAGAACCCCTTTACAATTCCCCGACACTCCTCTTTCCTCAAGGATGTCCTGGGAACAGAGCAAGCTTATTCCCAAGGAAACTGGCCACCAGTGGGGTACACACAGGCTCTATTTCCAACCGGCTTTTTTTTGTTTGTTTGTTTGTTTTTTACTTTTTAGAAGATGGTACTGCAATATACTACTTAAGAGGAGTGCAAGAAACTCTGAAATAAAATAAAAACAAAAAGCTTACTAAAATGCCCTCTGATATTTGTGCAGTTTTTGGCTTTCTAGAAGTGAATAGTTTATGAGCAGAGATATTTCAAACTTTGCTATAGAGAATTTAGTGGGATAGTGTGGTCTTATGGCTTTTTCCTAGAAATTTTCCAGTCAGAATCAGTCTAAAAATTATCTCACTGGTCTAACCCTCTCATATTATCAGTGAGAGATTAGGTGCTTATATAATAAAAATGGCAATGATGGTCCCATTTAAGAACATTTGTATATTGAGCAAGAGGTTTGAGAAAACTATCTCTCTATTTGTTAATCTTCCCCCAAGGATATATTTTCCATTGATTTTTAGAGAGAGTGGGAAGGAGGGAGGGAAGGGAGAAAGAGAGAGAGAGAGAGAGAGAGAGAGAGAGAGAGAGAGAGAGAGATGTGAGAGAGCCACATCAATTAGTTGCCTGTCACATGTGCCAAGACCAAGGCAGAGATCAAATCTGCAACCCAGGTACATGCCCTTGACCAAGAATTGAACCTGCAACCCTTCAGTGCTTGGGGTCAGCACACAATCCACTGAGCCACACAGGCCAGCATGAACATTATCTCTTTTAATCCCCAGTTTGGCTGCCAAGCTGATAAAATAGGTAGACTTAGGCCCATTTCTACAAATAAGGGAAAAGATTCAGAAAACTCAAGCAATTGACCCATATCACACAGCAGGTTGGTGGCAGACTTGGGTTGACACCCAGTTTACTGAGCATGCCCTTTCGGATGAAGCTTCTGAGTGAAGAAACAAATGCCTTCCCTCGTTTCCTTGTTCCTCAGAAGCTCTGTGGTGCAGGTGTCTTCTGGATTCCACTGCCTGAAGACAGACAGCTCTTTAAATCTCCCATCAACCTTCTCTACTCTCTTTGACCTGATTTTCTCCCACTCCCATGATTTGTTGATTTGCAACTTGATGCTCCCCTCATGCTATGTCCTAAAGCTCAAGTAGTCTTATTCCATCCTTACTCTTATCAATGACCTTCTCTTCCTCAGCCTCTCCTGGTTAATTTCATTGATTCCTTCATTCTGTAAAGAGAGCGATGTTGAATACTCTGAGTCCTGAGCTGCACTGGAGTATATAGTGAACCAGACTGCCAGGTTCCTGTTGAAGGAGCTTATGCTTCTGGTGGAAGGATCATTGCAAAACACTGAATGTAGATTTAGAAGACCAAAGACAAACCAGAATGTCAAAGCTGGCAGATGTGGCAAGTGGTTACTTTTAACTTGGCCTATACAGTGTCTTAAAAATGCAATTAACTGCTAACATTTTAAAACCAAGAAACTCCACAGGAAAACCATCTGGATTTCCGGCGTCTCAGGGGTGACCTGGGCCCACATCCCCATAAGGCACCAATCTACAGTCCCTGTGATATGAGCAGTTATGCCCCCTTTGAGTGGGGTCTCATTCACACTTTCTTATGCCCAGTCAGTTGGGCTGACTCACACAATCTGCTGACGCCTGTAGACACTTCAGATTTTGCAAGGCCCTGAGTAAATGGCCTAAAAAGTCCCTTTACATTTTGGCACAGCTGTGGTTGTCTGTTTTCCCATGGCACCATGGTGGCCTCTCCCACAGATGGCACCTGTACCACAGCCAACAACCAGCCAAGGAGAATCTGTGTGGACCCAGAGGAGCCTGGCTCATCACAGAGCACATTCAGACCCTGGACAGCGACCAGATGTTCTCTCCCCAGCACCATTTATTACCCATTTCAGCCCTTGATGTTGCATTCCCCGTTTGAACTTTTCAAGAGATTTAGTGTAAGTTAATAAAGTCAACAGAACCAGAAAATGTTAAATTACCTCTAGTAAGAGCCAAGTGAATTAGAGGTGAATAAGGAATAAACTGTTGAAGGCCGCTTGATATTTGGGGGCACTAATGTTGATGATTAGTGTGTATTTTTAAAGTTGGTTTTGGAATTTTCAAAATCTTGACTCAAAATCAGCAGCAGAAGCAACAACAACTAACAGGCCCATCTCCCTGAATGTAACCCACTGCTCTCATCTAACAGAGGGGAAAACAAGACCCAAGGAGACCAAGTCACTGTTCAAGGTCATCTAACCAATGTATTCAAGCAATCACGTGTTTTAATGAGTTTGGCTCATTTCTCCATTTGCCTGACCATGTGGAGAAATGGTTTGGGCAACTGACAGAGGTCACACACACACACACACACACACACACACACCTAGTGTAAAACTTCTGCAAATAAAGTCAAAACCTCCATTGTCAGGGTTTGAGCAGACCCCCCTCCCCCCACTGACATTCATTGGCTAGATCTATTTTCAACATTTAAAGGAAATTTTTATTATGATCTACTCATCCATATTAAGCCAATCAGCACAATGATCTTTTACTAAAGAGTCCACACAGGGAATTAAGATCATACACCAAAAGCACGTTGTTAAAAAAAAAATTCAAGTCAATGATAAAAATACATACATACATAGATATAGAAAAATACAGGACATGTAGGTGTGAGATTGGTGTTTTGAGATTTCATCCCTATGGCAATTCCCATTGAAGAATATAACTTGGTTTAGAAAAACCATCTATCAGGAAAAATCCTATTTCTCAAAAAATACCATGCTAAATTCTGTAAGGGTATAAGAAATACTTTACACTGGACTTGAAATGTTTCAAAGCTCCTTGATTCTTCCTTCTTATTTTCTTACTAGGGGCCTGGTGCACAAAAATTTGTGCACTCGGGGGGTGGGGGTCCCTCAGCCCAGCCTGTGCCCTCTTGCAATCTGGGACACCTCGGGGGGGGGGGATGTCCACCTGCTGGCATGCCTGGCCAGCCTGGGTGAGGGGCTGAGGGCCATTTTCAGGCTGCCTACATCCCCTTCAGGGTTCGTGCACTGGGGGGTGGGAGGGATGGTGAGTGCAGGCCTGGACATTTCCCACCGGAGGGCCCAAGATCACAAGCGCCTGGTGGGCCTCCACCGCTGAGGGGACACACCTGGCGCAGAGCTGGGTGGCGACCCAGGGGCAGACACTGATGCATGATCCCTCAGTGAGGCCCTGCTGCTGAGCAAACACACCCAGGGTGGAGCCGGGCAGTGAACTGGCTTCAGACTCTCCGCAATGTGCAGCAGACACTCCCGCATGCCCTGTGGAGGCCCCTGGGGGACGGATGAAGGTAGCAGACCCTGGACACTCCCGCATGCCCCCAGGGAGGCCGCTGGGGCAGAGCCAGGCTGCGGACCCAGGACAGACATTCCTGGATGCCCCGCAGAGGCCCCCAGGGCAGAGCCAGGCAGCGGACCCAGGATGGCTGCTCCTGAAAGCCCCATGGAGGACTCGCTCTCCTGCGTGCCTGGTGGAGGCCCCCGGGGGGCGGAGCCAGGCAGTGGACCAGGGACGGGCGCTCCTGGATACTCCTCGGAGGCTCCCGGGGGCGGAGCTAAGCAGCAGACCCAGAACAGCTGCTCCTGGACGCCCCGAGGAGGCCCCAGGCCAGACCCCCCTGCCACTGAGCTGACACACCTGGCACAGCTATGCCGGCTGCGGAGGCTCCCAGTGCAGAGCTGCCCTGCCAGCCTCCATCTTGGCTGGGTTAATTTGCATACAGCCACTCTGATTGGATGGTGGGCATGGCCATGAGCAGAGGCTCAGCCAGCCTAGGCAGGCAGTTGCAATGGAAGCCTTTGGTTTGCTCTAGCTCCATAGCTGCTGGCTTCCATCTTGGCTGGGCTAATTTGCATACAGCCGTTCTGGTTGGCTGGGAGGCATGGCTTGGCTGATGGGTGTGGCTTAGGTGTCTCGGGTAATGGTCAATTTGCATATTACTCTTTTATTATATTAAATGTTTGTGCTCAAATACAGCACAGGGAACTCTTACAGCAGCATGGGAGTCACCAGGGCAGTCAATGAAAATTGGAGCTAGATTTGAGGTCTTCCTGACCCCCAGGCTGAAGCAGGGGCTTCGGGAATTCTGAGGGTAGAGTCCTCTTAGGGCATAAGAATCAGGAAGACCCTCTAAAAGAGCTGTCAGTGCCTAGATGTGGGACGAAATGATTGTGTTTGTCAGAATAGGAACCTGTTATTTGTGACCCACATCTGAGCATGTGTGGAACGAAGCAACCTGCCACTTGGCGGGCCTTTGACAGCATCTCCTTGGTCACACTAGGTTCCTGGCACTCCTGGTTACCCCTGTTCTGGAACTAAAGAAACCTTCCTTGTCCCCCTGTGGGGACACAAGGTTCAAGTGGTGACAGCAGCTAGCAGAGTGGTAAGGGCATTAGGTTTGAACCATGGTTCTGCACACTAGCCACAGAACATTTTTCATACCTAAGTTCCTTCATCTATAATATGAGGACAATGACACTTCGTCTCTCATAGAATTGTTAGAGGGTCCAACAAATTAACGCATATAAACCTGGCACATTTTGTGTTGAATTAGGTTAGAGGTTGTTAAATGACATTTCAAAGTATAAGCTATTGCTTTTAATAACAACAACTAGGATTTGGAGACCTTTTATGTGCCAGGCACTAGTCCAAGACATTAGCATATATTAAGTCACTTAATCTTCTGAATATATGAGGTATATATATGGAATATGCAAGGTAATACTATTTTATCTCTATTTTCAGTTGACAAATCTGAGGCATAGAAATATCGCAGTATGCCCAGGTCACACAGCTAGTAAACAATGGAATCAGTCTTTAGAACCCATAGCCTTGACCACTATGCTGCAAAGAGACAAAACCACCTTTGAAGTCCACGGTTGAATTCATTAATTATAGATATGTTAGGTCTCTGGGCCTCTGGAACAGAGATGGGCACATGTGTTGCTCCCTCTTTATCCACAGGTTAAAGCTGGTGGGGCTGAAATAATCATGCCATCGTACCACAGTGTTTCCTGATATAAATGATGCAATCTCTTTAGTGAAGAAAAACCCGCAGCAACCAGTCTGGCTGGGGATTTTTTGTGCTTGCTACCAGGTGTTTTCAGTTCCTCTCACCAGTGTTGGCTCCTCAGCTAGATTACAAATTCTCCGTACATCAGGCTTTGTTTCTCTAATGGCTTATCTACCAGGACACCCCTGATGAGTGCTGGACACTCTAAGGTTCAATAAATAGCAGTGAGTGGATTGATTCCACTTATTTTGCACCTGATAGCAGAAATCCTCGTTGCTCATCGAGTTGTTCACTAGTCAAGGTAGGAATTGTAGACTTTCCTTGGGTGGAAAGTTGGAAGTCCAGCGCTCTGGAATGCCTGCGGATATCAGTGAGGCAAGTTACTTGTTGATAATCACGGTATCCCATCTCTTTATGTCCGCAAAGAAAGCTCTGTACTGAAGGGAGGCTCTGCTGATCACCTTTGATTTCCAATCAAGAGACTTTTAAGATAAAATACAAATTGAATGTTGTTTGCTCTTGGTTACTTAATGGATTGTTTGCTGGTTTTTTTGTTTTGTTTTGTTTTGTTTTGTGATTGTGAAACACGAGGAACCAGATATGCATAAAAAAAAGAAGAGCATAAAAGAGATTGTATTCCTAGGGTAGGCCCACATAGAGTAACTGAAGATGACAGAAGCTATAGTGCAACCCTCAAAGGGCCTTTTTCTGGCCACACAGTAGAAAATGATGCCCTCACAGTGGAGAGAGAGACTGGTAAGTATTTTAGGAGGAGTTGCACTATAGCCGGTCATTTCCTTCCACTGGTGTTTTGTCCTGGAATCTGCAGTGGGACATTAAATAAAGAATGGTGCCATAGCTCCGGGGAGAGAGACTTATAAATGACAAAACTAGGATTGGAAGAAACCCTGAGCTAATGTGCCCTCTGTGAATGAATTGTGCCGTTCCACAAGGAAAGGTGTTCAGCTGGCATCTGAGATTTTGATGTTCTATCCTTCATTTCACAGGGGAAAAGTCAAACGTTAGGTAGAGTTTGGAAGCTTCCCACTCAATTTGCTATGGATGGCATCTGTCACTATGTATTTAAAAAATAAACAAACAAAAATGCTTCTTGTCTAGGCAAACCATCCATCCTGGTTGCCCAGAACAGTTCTGGCTTGTGCCTGTGGTACTGGTATAATGATTATTTTTTTAAATGTCCTTGTTGGACAATAAATAAAACTCTGTCTACAGCACAGTGATCTCATTGCTCTGTATCTAACCTAGAAAAGTGCTCACACGTGCACAAAGAGGTGATTGCAGCTGTGTTTGTGATATCACAACATGGAAAACCACATGAGTGCCCCCCAGGAGAATGGCCAAGGGAGCATAGCATGTTCATCCTAGGAGTACCATCTTGCAATTAAAAGCAGGTGATAGCTTGGCTGGCGTGGCTCAGTTGACCTATGAACCAGGAGGTCACAGTACGATTTCTGGTCAGGGCATAAACCTGGGTTGTGGGATCAATCCCCAGTGTGGGGTGTGCAGGAGGCAGCCGATCAATGATTCTCTCTCATCAATGATGTTTCTATCTCTCTCTCTCCCTCTCTCTACCTCTCTGAAATCAATAAAAATATTTTTAAAAATAATAAAATAAAAGCAGGTGAACCATCTGTATATACTGAAATTAATAATTCTCCTAGGTAGATCTCAAGAGAAAAAATAATTTTCAGACTATAGTTCAATATGAAAAATGTGTAGGTTACTTTAAAAATGCAAATTAATTTAAAATATATTATAGGAGGTCACATACATGAGTACATAAAGATAGAAAAATGAAAGCACATTCATCAAACTAGTAATGGGTGAAGCTGGCTAAAAGTGCTAGGTTGGAATTCCATACGGTGGTCAGGTATGACAATAACAGTCAAATTTCAGCTTTTCCACAAGGACACTATCATCTCATATTGCTTGTGGAACTGATCTTTGCTTGTCAATATAATTTTAAATTTGAAACAATGTTTAAGAGGTGATGTCACTCAGTTCAGTGTGCAGGATGGAGTCACTTGGGGCCCAGAGGAGCCACATAAATTTTCTAGGGTCACATCATGAATATGTGGCAGAACTGAAGCCCAAATGAGTCTTCCAGCTCCTATTTCTCCTATTTCTTATTCCATGGCTGGACAGCACTCTCCCTCGAGGTTTGTGAAGATTTAGTAAGTTGACTCAACTCCATGAAAATGAGTGGCTGGACACAAACTTAACCATGCTCATCAAAGTTTACTCCCTCCACAGCCCAGACGGAAAAGTAACAGCCAGGGCTGCTGAGCCCATCCGTATCCCCCAGACTGGCGGCCACCTGGCATTCCCTGGCGTCTGCTGTCTGGTTTTGTTGGACCTAATTTCCTAATTCTCCAGCACATATTAATTTGATGTGGACGTTCAGTGCTCATTTCTAATTGGAAGAAGGGGCAAGTGTGTAGAGAGTAGGGTTTTTTCTGACATATTTTCACTGCAGTGGTGATGGGGTCACCTGGCCTGGCTTATGTCACTGGATAAGCAGTACGCTCAGGGCCTTTTCCTCCCCAGCAGTTCTTTGAGCCCCAGTGAAACCTCCTAATGTGTAGGTAACTGGAAGCAGCTACACACGATTTTCCCTGACTGTGTGTGTGTTGACAGGGATCAGGACCTGAGCGAGGTTTGCCGATGCTGTGAAGGTGGATGCTTGGACACCGGCCAGCAGATCAGTATTAGTGGAAGGATTAGTGCAGAGGCTTTTGGCATTCCTAATTTCCTAATTTTCCTGAAATTATACCAAAGGACTACACTTTCTGTTTATCATGAATATACATCCTAGCAACAACTGTCATCGTTGTTGAATTCAGAACCCAGCCCCTTATGTGAATTATGTCCCTTCATGCATAAAACACCTTTACGAGAGATTATTTTATCTCCGCTGAATAAACACTGACAAAAAGATTGATTTCTTAAAGTTTAGCAACGTGGGAAGGTCACACAGGAGAAGACGGAGCTGGGTTCGAACCCAAGCAGTCACAGACGCTCCGCTCTTCACCCCTAATCCATAGTGCTCCACAGAATAGGATGTAATACGAGAAGATCGTCTATTATGTAAGATACGATTGCATGCATTTAGCTATGAGGGCACTCATTTGCATACTTTGATTCCAGAAATGCCAAGGGGGAAACACTTTCTCTGAGAGCTGTTAGGAAAATTCCAGAAACTTGGTGGGTTTGGGAAGAGTTTGCAAGCTGCTTCCCCACCCGCCCCTTTTCTTGGCTGACAGTTTGCTGGCTGGCCCGCACACTTGCAAGACAAATTCAACTGCAGATCTCACTGCTCCTCACTGAGGGAGCATACACACACCCCTTCCTGAGTAACTGACAGGCGTGGTATGAGGCACGGCCATAACTCAGCTGAAGGTTCTGCGGAATTCACAGAGGCAGGTGAATTAGCCCAGACCAATAGCAGGTGATGGACGGCGTAGCCCTGGAGAGCGCAGAGCTCTGCTCATTCCCATTTCCGCAGACTTAATTTATGGCTGGAATGCGGCCCTTCTTTGGACTTACAGGAAGGGCTGCTGAGCAGCTGAGCTCACTGTGGTCTGTGTGGAAGGATCTACGTGGAGGTTTCTGACCTCCATCCAAAGGCATCCGGAGCTCCTCCCAACCCAAGTAGCAGAAAGTCCTTTCCCTGGAGTGAGGTAGCTCTTCTTGTCAGAATATGTTTGCTAAATGAACTCAGATTCTTTTTATTAGGTCTTTAATCATAGAAACTTTCTCAATGACCTTTGCCAGGATACTACGATCCCTCTTCGTTACCTTTCTGCTCCTTCTACAAATGTTTAAAGAAAGAGTCCCCGTGCCGGGGTCTTACTGCCGTGAAGGAAATGCACGTCGAGTAATGGTTAATAGGAGTGAATGCAACGTAAACCTAGGAAGGTGTCTGAAATGAGGAGGGGACACAGGAAATCACACGTGTGATCTGAACTAAATCCATATTGCGCCTAAGAGGAGATTTGGGATTATAACATCCACGGTCATTGTTTTCTAACAAATCTTGGTGTTATTAGCACCCCCACTCTAACCAAACTGCCCTAACACCACACAATCTTCATTTTTATTTTTTAAATTAAATCTTTATTGTTGAAAGTATTATATATGCCCATCTTTCCCCCCATTATCCTTTTCTAGCCCCCACTCCTCCTAGACCTTCACCACACTATTGTCTGTGTCATTGGTTTATGCATCTATTGGTGCCCTTGGGTTGATCTTTCCCCACCCACCCACTCCTGCCTTCGCTCTGAGTTTGTTTTGTTCATTAGATTCCACATATGAGTGAGATCATGTGATACTTGTCTTTCTCTGACTGGCTTGTTTCGCTTCATTTTTCTTTAATCGTATATTTTCGCTTTCTTAGCATCAAGTTTCAAGAGCTTATCAATGAGCCTGGCTGTTTGAGTAATTGGGGACTACTTCAGTATTTTTTAAAGATGAAAATTATATTCAAATCAAACTTTCCCAAACATATCTATTGGATACCCAAGCCCCCGGATCAGCAGTTTTGTGGTTAGGTTCACGTGGGGAGTTCTGCCTCTCTATCCTCTCTGAGGAATGTGCCATACACAGTAAGCGCACTGAGAATGCCTGCATCCCACAACAATGTCGGTCTGACTTGGTTTAACTCGGGATTTTCCAAACTCGCCTTCCCGGAGCCCTTCCCTCGCCCTGTGGGGAGGAAGTGTCAGGGGAAGCTGCCTTCAGGATGGGATCACACCTCTGAACATGGAGACCGTCGCTTCCCACTGAGGATGAGGGCCCACTATTCGGAACAGGTTGCAAACAGCATTAATGGCAAGCAATTTTTCCCCCAAGATTAACTGAATGTTTAAGTTCCTCGATTGAATAGCGCGCAATCACAAAATGTTGTCCCTTTGAGAATGGAGGGATGATCTTAAAAAAAAAAAAAGATTAGAAATTTTCTGTGTCTATTGGAATGCCATGTACATCTCAGGATGGGGCAAATATTATTTAAGAGCTTTGCCATAACCACAGTGACCTTTCTATCCGGTTCACTCATTTCTTGAGCTTTAATGCCACTCCACTTTGGAGAGAGAATGTTAACCCAAATTACAGTAATGTCACTCTTCAGTATTTGAAGAGCTGGCCGCAGCTTTTGGAGGAAGTTTTTTGGAAAGAACGCCAACAGAGCGTCTGCATTGCCTATGGCGTTCATTGCTTCCAACAGGCCCCTCCTCCCATTTCATGTATGAAACGGTGAAGCCTCAGGGCAGAAGAGCCCTAATTTATGCAGGTGGAGCTTTGGCAATATTCATCTGGGATACCAAGAAATAATGTTAATAAATAAAAATAATGTCAACCAACTGAAGCTGTTAGCTGAGTGATCTGGAACTGGTTCATCTGGTCAGATTAGAGCTGTCTCGATGCCTTCGGTGTTACAGTGGGCACCAGATCTGATAGCTTATATTATCTCAAGGTAGATATTAGTAGACACTGGCCATTACCTTTATAACACTAACAGGAATGAAAAAAAATCCTGAATAATTGAGGGTTTTGTAGTATACAGCGAGTCACCTACATTACCTTTCTACGCTGGCAGAGTTAGCTCAGTTTATAGATTTTTAGGACTCAGAGAGGTTGAGTGATTTGTGTATGGCCACACAGCTAATACATAGCAGAGTTGGAACCAGAATCTAACCCACAGTATTATACTGTCTCATTCCACAGAGCTCCTCAGGCAGAGTTTTTGGACCGGGTGTAACCCACCTCTTTGGAGTATCTGATACATTCTGTAGGGTTTTCCGAGGGGAATCATTTGGAAGAGAGTTTGGAATTTGTATGTTCAGGTTGGGTAATCACTTTATTTAACAAATAACCTATGTAGGCTTTATTGTCCTAGCAGGTTTCTAAGCACTTTGTAAATACCAAGTTGTGAAGTTCTCTCACCAATCCTACTATGCAGATATAACTTTACTCCCTTGTACAGACATGGGAACTAAGACCAGAGAGGCTAAATCACTCCCCTGAGGACACAGAACCACCACCTATGAGAACTAATCCATGTGTATCTTTCCCATCTTTCTCTCTCTCTCCACACCCCTCCCATTATCGGGGGCCAATGGGGAAAAGGGGGGATAACTATAATACTTTCAACAATAAAGGTAAATTTTTAAAAAGATAAAAATAAAATCAGGTGGAATGTCATTTAGATTGGGAGATAATTCTGAACATGGTGTGTCTAGATGGTAAACTTATATGCGTGGGTCTTACTTCGTCAGTCATACTTTCATATATTTTCTAAGTTTTCTACAGTATTTGTGTGTCATTTTCATAGTGAAAAAGGACACACACAGAAAGCATTATTCTAGCGCAGGGCTGCTCCCTTTATCCAGATGCTGCAAGATACATTGGCAAGCACACCATCACACAAATGGAATGCTGAGCCAGGACACTTGTCATTAAGCCCCATTCATTCCTTTTTGCGCACGCCTTTGGTGACCTTGGGCCTATCCCCGCACGTCTTTGAGCTGCCTTCTCATCTGATAAGTGGAAACTAATACCACTTCAGAGAAGATGAGAAGGACTAAAGGAAATGCTGAATGTGCTCGGACTGCGTACGTCTAGAGGTGCCACAGAAATGTAAATGCCGCTGTTCGGGTAACGACGTGCATGGCATGTTTTTGGAAGTTTCCGTTCTCCGTTATTGGCATGGATGTTACACAACCTGTGTTTTGGAAGGTTTTCCAGGAGGACTTTATCCTGCAGCCCTGAGCCAGGCAGGATGTGAGCTGGGGTGGAAGTTTGTAGGGTAAGCAATCGGCTGCTCCCGCAGAGAATTCTCTAAATGTGCAAGTCGGAACATTGCAGTTGGCAAAACAGAGCCAGAGCAATAACATTTATCACTCAGAGGGAGCAGAGGGCTTGGTAATTGGGAAATAGTTGATCCCCTCCTAGTCTCTTCCACCCCCCTCCCTTCCTCCCTCCCTGCAGTAGGTACCCCCAGTGAATGCAGAGGCAGAGGCACCCGTGTCCTCTCACTGTGTTGCTCCTACACGATGTCTGGGAGGCCCAGCAGGCCACAGCCATCCGATGAGTCAGTACAGGGGTGAGTTATACCGGCCACAATGTGCTCTGGTCCTGCTGTCCTGGGCTGGTGGGAAGTGAGGTCAGGCCTAGGAGACATTAGGCTTTGGGCAGGGAAGAGTTCTAACATAAACAGGAATTCTCTGAGCCTATCTTTCCTTCTTGCCTTTTCTCCCCCAAAGCTCAATGTCAGCCTTGTCAGTTTCTTGGATTCAAGGACCCATTTTTGCTTCCCCCAAACATCCCGTGGGTAAGTCAGATTCTCGCTGTGCTCCCTCAGCTACATGGACTTTTGTCATCCACATGCTCCCCAGAAGAACTAGGACCAGAAAATCCTAGCGATCCTTCGGCCACTTCTTGGATAGCAGTTGAGACTCTCATTGAGCACCCATTTCATCTCTTTGGCTCCATTTAGTCTCGGCCAAGTCTATCTGGAGACAATGAAACTTGTCATTAGCAACCCCATCCTGCCTAAAAGGTGGTGAGCCTCCTCCTGGCTGCCAGTACCGCAGACCTTTCTCTGGGAGGAGGACTGTAAACTGAATAATCAACAAAACCATCTTTCCTGACCTTTTTTTTCCCCTTTCATCCATTTGGAGGATTCTGGCATTCCCTTTGGCCTGGCCATGGGTGGTAGAGAAATTGTTGAAGGCTACCCTATCAGTCCTCGGGCCTTTGCTAGTAACTACTTCCTCTAGAAGCTCCTAGAACTAAGAATGAATGGTCTGCACCGTCTTCCTGGGAAGACTTCGGTCCCAGCGGGAGGCTCTCAGCTCTGTCGCAAACTGTTTTCCCCAAGGAATCTACATAATTTAGACTCCCCCATCCTTTTATATTTGTTTATATTTTTTCTCTGTGGTGCTTTTTCCCCCCAGCCACCCTCCCTACCTCCCATCTGTCTGTTCTTTTTATGGAAGGCCAAAATAGTTAACCTAGAGTAAGGAGGGAGATGTGGACTTTGTCGTGGGGCCCTGAGAACCTGTTTTCTTATGTGTAAAGTGAGCAAGTCATATCTGCCTCTGGGAGAGGTGGCGGGAGTGCTGTGAGAATGGGTCATCCTTAGGAGCACTGTGTTAGGTGGGATCCCATCCTTGCCCTTGACTGGCTGTGTGACCCTTGGGGACCTCTGTGCTTCAGTTTCTTCATCTGTATATAACAGTAAGAACAGCATGTGTCCTATAGGGTTGTGTTGGGAGGATTAAAACAGACCACTCATGTGCTTCACAGGTTTTCGGGCCAGTAGAGTCAGTCTTTCATAGATGTTACCTGTGGCCGTTATTGTCATTGTTCCTGGAATTTAGCAAATTCTGGTTCCCTGAGGAGGAGATGCCTGCCCTAGTTTCAGTGCCTTTTACCCCAGATATAAGTGGTGCAGTTCCTGAAGGTGTTTTGGAAGGACACAGGCACACAGCGTGGCCCACAGGTCTGGCAGGGTATCACTGGCTCCGGTCCCTGGGCCCCTTATTTTCAGAGCTGATCCTGGAAAGGGAATCTCTCTCTTGGAGCCCAGTGGGAAGCACAAAGAGAACATGGGTCTGGACAGCCATGAGGCCAAAGGACTCTACACCCATGAGTCCCCGCAGCCATCTCATGCTCTCTCACCTGCCACATGCAGACCTTGTCCTTCCTTGCTGTTCAAAGGACATCGTCACTCTCCAGAAAGGGCACTTGTCTTTCTTATGATGAGTGTCCACAAATGAGCCCATTACCTTCTACTTTTGCGGAACCGCCATGTAAGCCTCGGCATTACCATTAGCAAATAGGCCCCTTTTCCTAACAGCATGTCTGTTAGGGGATGATGCAAACGATGACTGAGGAAGGTGAGTCTGGTGATTGCATGAGGCTGAAAGCTGGGAGCAGGGACCTGACTCAAAGGCTGGCCCAGGCAGGACTGACCAGGATTTAATCAGAGCAAATAATGCTCCCTGTCTCGTATCACGTCATATACCACCATCAGACCATGGCACAGGCTGGCAGGATCACAGGGACCCTCTGCAGATAACAAAGCAAGGTCTCCACGGCCTATAGCTCCATAAATAGAGGTCAAGGCAGTCTGGGTACATTCATCCAGCCCCTAGTTATTTAATGAGCTATCAGCGTATTTTAGACATGATGCTGGAAACTCGAGAGTGAACAAGACAGATAATGTCCCTACCTCTAAATCTTAAAAAAAAAATCAATAAACAACTAAAAATCGTGATACAGAACAAACAACCAAGGAGCAGAGTTAGGGAAGCACTGAAGGTTAGGACAGAGGTGGCACTTCACGTAGGTGACCACGAATAACCTCCAACATTGATGCTGAGGATGAAGAGATTGAAAGGAGCTTGCCGTGTGAGAAGTGGGAAGAAGAGCAAAGGGCATAAGAACATTCCAGGCGATGAAACAAACGGGCATTTGCAAAGGCTCGAGTGGGGAAGATGCAGAGCCTGTTCCGGACTTGGAAGAGGCCCCTGTGGCTGCAGATTCATGAGGGCAGAGCAGCCGCTGATGAGTTTGGGGCCCCGCAGACCCCAGAAAGGGGTTTGAATTGTGATGCAAGGCAGTAGTTTCAAACTGGAACAGGAGTCAGGCTCACTTGGAAGGCTCTTCAAACCTAGGGTGCTGGGCCCCACGCCTAGAGATGGATTCTGACAGTGGGCCCTGGGGCTTCGTATTCTGGCATACTCCTGGGCTGTGCTGATGCTGCTGGTGCAGAGACCATCTGAGAACCAGTGCTCTGAGGCAGGAGACACTGATCTGAAAGGTGTATTCTAGAACTGTAACCAAGCATGGGATTCCAGAGGGAAAGGCACCAAGGGCAATTCCAAAGGCACAATCCCATATGACCAGGAGGTAAATATGCAGGAAAATTCCTCAGTTGGGGCTGGATGATGCGATGATGCAGCCAGAGGAAACTCCCATGGGTTTCAGTGGATCAGGAATCCATTGCAGATCCATACGCCTTTCACACAGAGGTGGCAAGGGGGTATAGATGTAGGAGAAGGAGCAGACGGAGGCAGGATGCAACACTGCCAACCTAGGGTTTCTCCAACCACTGCCCCCCCCCCAACCAGCCATCCCTCTCCCCCCGCAGACTCAGGGCCAGCCACCTGTCTGGCTCACTCCACCCAAAGCCAAACCAATATTGGCAGCAGCCTCAGTCCCCACCAGCATGTGGGCTGGCTTGCTCCTGCCATCCCCTTTCTCTTCTATCTACTTCCTGCATTCTGTGATGAAAAAAATCCAATTCTCCCAACAAATGGCAATGGCCAGGGACACCCACTCTCCACCCGAATGAACCAGGACTGCGTTTGCTCTGCCTGAACCCAAATGCTCCGCAGTTTTCATGGGGTCAGTCAAGCTTCCCAGCCTCACTTCCACCAGAGCTCAGCTTCCTCTCCTCCCCATCCATGTGGGTTGCTGAGAGCAAATTCCAGTCACTGGGGCAGCTTTGCTGGGCTGGAGGACAAACCAGTGAGGGGTTTAGCATGGCCTACCCACAAGAACAGCATCATGGAGGCCAAAGGAAAGAAACATTTTAAAAGAAGCAGAGTGGCCCAGATATGTCCAAACTGTTGAAAAGTTTAAGAAATTAGGGAGCAAATCATGATTTGTCAACAAACCATAACTGCATAGAGAACATACACAAGAGTGGGTGGATGAAAAAAAACACACAAAGAAACAAATCAGCGAAGCCCAATAATGCACAGCTAATGTTATTAGGTTAAATACTACACAAGTAATTGAGGAATGAAAATTATTAATTGTGCTCTTGCTGCTGACTCTATGCCTAAGCAGTACTTCTAGTCCTGCTTGAATAGTGGAATAATTAGTAGATAACTGCACTATTAATTATGCTAAGGCTTGCTTGGAGCTGGGCTAAGGGCCAAACATATAGGATGAGGGGTGTCCATGCCTCCCTTTACCTTTGCACCCTGAAAAGACCAGAAGGGATGCTCAAGGTCAACTCCAGCCCACAACTGGTTCAGTGGATAGATGTGCGGTCACGCTCTGCCTGGGAGGGAAACCGGAGTCCCCATGCAGTAAGCCTACGCAGGCTCACAGGGCACCGGCAGTGTGGCACGTGCCACACTGGGAGTTAAAGTTATTCTCAAGTTCTATGCAGAAGACATACATAAGCGAGGACCAATTTGATAGGAGGAGGAAAATTGTCTAAGGACCAGTATTCTCCTCTCTTTGATTCATCCATCCCAGGACACATGATAAGCATTCTCCATTCCTTGCTCTACTGACACCAACAAGATCATCCCACAGGGATAAGGACAGACAGAGACAACGCCCCTAGCTTTGCACATCGGGATTATCTACAGTGTGGATCATGGCAAATTGTATACAGAAGAGCTGGCTACCCTACCCCGGGATGAGACGAGACAGTAAGAAGCCACCCGTTTGGAGTCTGGAAGCTTTGAACCAGCCCTGTCCAATGGAACCTTCTGCGATGATAGAATTCATGTTTTGTGCTACCAATATGGCAGCCATGGGGGCACACTGTTTGTCCAGCCGTTGAGATGGGGCTAATGTGACTGATGCATAGAACTTTTAGTTGCATTGCCTTTGAAGTAATTTGAATTTCAGTAGCCACGTGTGGGTGGTGATACAAAAACAGCTTCAGAAGACTCTCCAGCCTTGCATTTTCCCTGGTGCCCTTGACTTCTGGGCTCCCATCTGGGCTTGAGGGTCTCAGAGCCTGTTTGGGTGATGTGTGTCCTTCAGGAAATCATCTCATTTCAGACAGTTTTCGTCCTCCTGTCAAACAAGAGGTTCATTTGCTCCAAATGAGTAAAAATCTGCCTGGAATTACTTAAGAGGGTGAAGGATGAACATATTAACAGACTGTAGATAACAAGAAAGTCCTTTAAAAATGAATGTGGTGGCTGTTTAATGCAGCCAAATCAATTTGTGCAAAATCACGGGAGACAAAGATGAGCGGTGGCTAACAGGGAACAATTAAGTTATGTGATTTTGCCTTGAATTATGAATTTCAAGAAGGGTTGCTTCTGTCTCTCAAGTCTCCATCTTCTTCCCCCTCCATGTGTTGAGTAGAAAGTACCCTAGGGATGAGCCTTTCTTTCTAGATTGTTGAGCAACCTTCTCTCGTGGTCTCTTTTCTCCTGCTCTCAGCTCTCCATCATGGTCTGTCTTTCTCCTTCTTCCCACATCTGCCACATTTTAGCTGAATAAATAAGTTTTAAACAACAACAACAAGGGAGAAAGCATCCTTATTACATGTCCTGGGCAGGTCTCTTTCAGGAGTTGTCCCTGCACAGCCAGAGCATGTACGCAGGCGTGTGCCAGAGGGGTGCATGTTGCTGGGGAAAGTGAATGAGTGGAAGGTCATTTTCCTCCTGGGAAAGATAATAATATCACTGGCTTGTCAGCTCATTTCTACCTCAGGATTAAGCTGTGTGCGGGAGCTTCCCATAGTGACTCCTTCGTATGGAGTCTGGCCCTGGGAAACCATCTAACAAATACATGTGCATCCCCAAGAGGACCGGAGAGAGTGAGGATGGCGCCTCACTGTGGCCCAATTACGAACCAAAGCCAGTGACTTGCATGCTTTGCTACCCGCGGTGGGTCATGGGAAGAACATGTCTTAGCAACTGATGAATTCTCACCTGAGCCTTCAGGCTTCTTTGGAGAAACCCTTCCTACCTATCCAAGCGCATTAAGCCCTTGGTCTATAAAATGAGACTTGGCTATATTATGAGACGGTATGGGTTTTGTAGAAAGTGCTTTGGGGTCAGACAGACTGGAGTTTCAATCCCACTGGTGTCACTTATTGGGTATTTGACTAGTGAAGTGAAAAGCAGTATCTGAGCCTGTTTTCTTGTCTGTGACACTGGGCTAATGCTGTGCTGAGAGGGTGTGGTGGTGAGGATTATAAATGAGGACTGTGAAATTTCTAGTACAGCGGCTTACATGTGGTAAGGTGCTGTGCATTGTGGTTCTACGTAGCCATAGCCAAGAAATAAAATAAAACAAAAACCAGTTCCAAGCCAGCCCCCAAAACAGTATGAAACCTCCCTCCCGGAACCTATCCTCTGGTCATTCCACTTCTGCCTACCCTTTCCTCTGTGCCTCTTCTTCACTGTGGGTCAGCAAACACCATTCATTCACTCACTCACTCACTCACTCACTCACTCACTCACTCACTCATTCACTCACTCATTCAATCAGTAAATACCCTGGGGAGCCCCTTGCATGCTGGAAACTGCTCTAGGAGCTTTGGTATGGCTACGAACAAGAGTCCAGACCTTGTGAGGCTCATGTTTAGTGGGGGAGGGGACGCTGGACACCAATGCAGTAAACAGAGGAAGACAATGTCAGGTGGTGATCACTGCTGCCTGGGAAGATAGTCAGTAAAGGATATGATGGAGGTGATGGAAGCCTAATGAACATGAACAGCTAGTGTGTGATCTCTAAGGTTACCTGCATACACGGTGGAGGGGGTGGGGAGTGGGTCCCTTCTGTTATGGAGGGAGGAGGACAAAGGGCATGAAGAGATGAGACTAGGTGGTGGTGGTGGCAGGGGATGGAGGAGGGGAAATGGGTGGAGTGAGCAGACAGAGGAGGGGTTGAGGAGGGAACGAGAAGATGAAGGCAGGGGGCGTGGAGTAGGGAGAGTGGTGGGAGGGGAGATGAGGACCACTGCATGGGGAGGTGTGAGGGGAAAGAGTGAAGGAAGGTACCGGAGACTTCGCACTGAATGTGACACACTGGGCTCCTGGCAGAGCTCTCCACCAAGATGTGCCTGACTCGCTGCTGCTTCTGCAGTTTAATGTTTGGGCTGCTCGGATCTGAGACATGTGGGACTGACCCCTGGATGAGGTCTCCTCATTTAAATGCCAAACGTTATCAACAAGCATGAAGTGAAAAGCCCATCCCTTTCCCTGTTCCCCAAAAACTCTGGTCTCGGAAAATGACTTATATAACAGCGAATATGTCTCTTTTTTTGTCTTTTCCTTCCAATATATAAACACTCACACATGTGTGCTGTTTAGAAATAAATAGTAGTTTTCTTCTCTTTTTTTAAAAGAGATTTGGTATCACAGTTTCCTGGGGACCAAATCCCAAGCAAGAATAGCAGAATATTCTAGTATCAATGCTGCCTCCTCACACCACAGCATCCCTCACAGAAAGCCTCCCTCTGGCTTCTGCCATCTCATCCAGCTGCTGATCAGCACACCCCACATGGAAAGAGTCTCCCACCCCCCAGGCGGGGGGGTATTGATAGGCAAGATTCTACCACAGCCCCAGGCCCATCCTTTAATCCTTAAATAAGAGGGATTCCCTGCCCCTCTAGGCTCTGTAACTTGAAACAGGATGGGAATGAGCAAACTAAATAATTCACCTCTGGGTGTGCTCTGAAAGGGAGAGAAGCTGAGCCAAGCGTTGCCATGGAGATCAGTTTCTGTTTACTAGCAGCTTCCTCCATTGGCGTGTGGCGGGTTAGCCTGTAGGATGCTGGTTCTCAGCCCTGGGTGCACATTGGGAATCACCTATCCAAATATTGACACCTGTGCTCTCCCCTTCCCCCCACCCCCAACAATTTTGTTTCATTGGTCTGTGCCGCAGCCTGGGCCACGGCCTGGGCATCCCCAGAAATTCTAATGTGCAGGCGGGGGCTGAGTGGCTTCCTGTAGGTCGGCTCTCCCTGTTCTGTAAATGAGCCATCATCCTGGGCTTTCAGCATCAGCACAAATGAATGCAGTGTTCGCTTCATTTTAATATTGATGCCACACTCGCAGGGGAAGCCATCTGCTCATTTGTCCACCGTTTAGGAACAATGAGTCTCTCGTCCGACTCATTCCCTTCTCTTTGATTCCATCTCCTTCCTGGTGAGAGGGAGCCCTGTGTGGAGTCCAGGGACCTTGGTGGCTGCTGCTCCAGAACCGCCTAGGTGTGAGCTTCAAGCAGTGGGGAGGGCAAGGGGCAGCCTCTGGCCTGCTCCTCTCACTTCCAGGCAGCTGCCAACCTTTACCTTTCTGTCTTGGGTTCCCTTCAGCGCACAGACTGACGAGGTGGGGGAACGGAAGGGGTGGCTGGAGTCCAGACAAGTGAATCACCCACAAGATGAACGTAGCGCGCCCGACAGCGCCCCCACTTCCTGCGCATACTCCTGGTGTCATCGTTAGCCTTGAGGGATGCTGACGTAGGGAACTCCTGCCTCTCTGTTTATCCTCATTCAGCTCAGCCAGGTCTGTGGCTAGTGTTACGGGTAACCCTCCTGACGCAGAGTGCCAGTCTTCCCTCTGTCTGTGCTGTGTGCCAGTCACGGTGGTGTTTGTAGCTCACCTAGTGTTTGCGTGAGGTGTCCCCGAGGCTGTGCAATGCTGAGGCAGGGGCCAGGTGGGTGCCAGCTGTGGGGAGGAGGCGGGGGGGCAGGAGGGGGAAGGGAAGGAGGGGCGAGGCAGTAACCAGGATCTATGAACGAGCCTATGTCTCTTGCCTCATTTTTCAATAAAAATTGAATAGAATTGTGAATCCCTTGGACAAATCCCTCCTGCCGTCCTTCCTGGAGAAGGCTTCCTTAATGCGGGCTGATTCACAGTCCAGTGCCCTCCTAAGTACTCTGGTGGTTGTCCCCGGAGTGGATCATGGCTGCTACTGCCTGGGTTGTCACCCTGATTTGCCTGTCCTCATGTCCATTAAACACAGACCCCCTAAGGACAGGGTATCCCAGCACCTGGCCTGCCACCTGACCCGCACTGAGGGAGGTGAGCGTGCACTAGGAATGCTGTCATCTTCCACTTTTCCCCCAACCTAAGCACACAGTAGGTCCACACTCCCTAGACCTGAATCCTATTCCTTGTGTCTGGCTTTCCTGACTTTGGGCGGGACACTTTGCTTGCTAAGCCTTGTCTCTCTTCTTTCCAAAATGGAGCTAGCAGTGAGATCCTACCTCTTCGTGAACAAATAGCTATTAAATGTGATAGTGTAAGCACAGTGTCAGCATGGCACTGCTCACAGAGTCAGAACCCGAAAAGTGTCAGCTATCATGGCATTATTATTATTATTATTATTATTATTATTATTATTAGTTTCATTATTATATGTACGATACGTTAATTCTAACATGCTCTACAAATAAGCAAATGAGGTATTATACTTCCTCAAAACAACTTTAACCATTTGCCCTTGATAACGATTCTGGTTTTTTAAGAAAAACCTGAGAAAGTAGCACTTTCTACTGTGAAAGTGCTGCGCGGGAGGAAGCCGATGCACCATTAGTCATACTGGCTGCGGCCGCCCGGGTTGGGAGTTCAATCTCAGGAAGGTTTGATAATTAATAGAAAGAGCACTGGAGAGAGAGTCCACCAGGCGGGACTCCTCATTGGGGGGAGCAGTGGTATACAAGGGGGAGGGGGCCTGCTCTTCACCACACCAGTACCACTTCTGAGCAAATATGCACGCCGCTTGCCAGAGTCAAGATCTGTGAGCACAAGATCTCATTCTCCACAGCCTCAGCCGGTCCTTTATTGTGTCCGAATGTAAAACCAGCAAAGGAGAAGGCCCCGGCTCCCGTGCCGATCCAGGAAAAGGAATGTCAGTGTGTCCTGCCCCTGCTGAGCTGTCACAGAGGACAGATTGCACCCACTCTCTGCCTCCTCTCTCACTGCGTCACCCTGGCCTGACGCGCTGAAAGGCCAACCGCATGGACGATCTGATGGATAGCCCACCTCTCAAACCATGGCACCTTTGGACAGCAGCCGCTGGAATATCGGGTCAAGGTGTGTGAGACGGCACCGAGAAGCGAATGCTAGCGTGTGCTGGAGGAGAAGTCCGCGCCCCATCACGACCTCCCTGCTCTGCAGCGGAAGGGAAGGCCTTCGTAGGGGGGCAGTGATGAACATTGCAGGTGCGAGGAAGTCATCCCTCATCACCCAGTTATTTTGCTTAGAGCTCTAACCGCTACATTATGTCTTAAAACTTGTCAAATCCTGCACGGTACACTGACTTCATAGGAGAAAAACGAGTTCCGTGCAAACATAAAAAAGTCAGACATTTCTGGTAGAACGAGACAATATAACTCAAAAGTCCTGCAGATAAATAATAATTAGGAATGACATTTACTCAGCAGAGCAGACAGAAAACAGCATCCTCTATGAGCTACAGACGTGAAGAGTTGCAGTCTCACGCCTCTGGACACAGCTAAGAAAAGGCCAAGCAGGCGGCCTGGCCTGTAAGAGGTTAGCAGGCATTTTTTCTTGGGGTGGGGGGTGGGAGAACCAACTTTACGGAAGTATTTTTTCTGTTCCCTAAGCGTCTTTTGCAACTAAGAAGAAAACACTTCTCCAGTTGTCTGCAAATGTTACAAAACCACCTGTCTGCCCTTCCGGAAGTACGAAACAAAATCCACATCTTGACTGTACACACAGACTTAGTCCACAGAAGCTCAGGCTTTTTGTAAAAGAGGCCAAAGACCAGTAACAATGTCGGCCATCATTTTGCAGCAAAGGGAAGGTCTGTGTCTGTGACAGAGCTGGGGCGAGGGTGTGGCACGGGAGGTGCCAGAGTTCGACATTTTATTTTATTTTTATTTTTTTAAAATATATTTCATTGATTTTTTACAGAGAGGAAGGGGGGGAGAGAGAGAGAGCTGGAAACATCGACGAAAGAAACATCAATCAGCTGCCTCCTACACACTCCCTACTGGGGATGCGTCCGCAACCAAAGTACACGCCCTTGACTGGAATCAAACCTGGGACCTTTCAGTCCACAGGCCAGCGCTCTATCCACTGAGCCAAACTGGTTAGGGCCAGAGTTTGACATTTTAAAAAGGCAACATTACGGAGGATCCTGCATGATCGAGGCATCTGGCCTGTGCGCCCCAGTCCTGGCGCAGCTCCAAAAGTCTGATCGGGCCTGGTGGCGAGAATCAGCAGGTCTTTAGTGTGTGATTTATTGGCTTTCTTTTCTTTATAGATTAGCAAACACAGGGAGTCTCACCATTGCAGAAACCAGGCTGGCTCCCAATGCACTACAGGATGGCACGTCCCCTGGAGGCACACACCTCCGAGGGGGTGAGCTAAGATCTAGCTGGTGCACCAACACTGCCTTGTCCCCATGAATAATCTGTGATCTGAGGATGATAATTAGGATGTGGCAGTGCCCACTTAGTAAATTAGCTAAACTGGCGAAACTCAATTTAAATAGCAATTTTGTCTCTGGTGATAGAATTATAACAGCACCCTTCGCTTAATGATCCAGACACTTAATAATTCAAACATACTTTGGGAAAGATCAAGCCAAGCTTCTCCATCATGGATTAGTCTCCCACCACCTCGTCCATGGCTGCTTTGCAAACACGGTGACTTCCAAGCTCTGGGAGGAGAGGAGTGGAATTTGGAGATGAGGCAGAGGCTGCCCAGCTTGGGGCAGGGGATCGGTTAGGTCAGCGGTCGCCAACCTTCCAGACCTCACCGACCACCAGTCATCCATGTGACCACTGGGTTAGATGACTTCTCTCAGGCTGTGCCCTAGCCCACATTCTCTGACTTAAGTCACAGTCTCAACAGCTCTTGCTGATGCCTTCATCTGGAAGGTATCTTTCAAAAGACTGACTGTGGTTTAGAAGAGCTGACTAACTGCTGGCCAGCCAGCTGCCTTTTGTGTAAATAAAGTTTTATTGGCACACAGCCATGTCCATTTATTCGCATATTGTCTGGCTGCTTTTACCCTGCAATGGAAGAGTTGAATAGTTGTAGCACAGATTAATCTGGCCCTTTAAGAAAACGTTAGCCAACCCCCAGCCTGGGTTTGCTTGCTGGGTCTCTGACTTTGGCTACTTCTCACCTAACCTGATCTATGGGTGGTTTCCTTAAGTATCCATTGGAGATACCACAAAGTGGGTCTCCCGGGGCTGCGAGAATGAGGTGAGAGAGCACATGCTTGTCTGTGTGGCACATAGTACATGTTCCATAAGATGCTGGTGATAGTAATAATGATAATAGTGACATGTGTTGAGTGCTTATTATGTGGCAGACCCTGTTCTAAGCACTTTAAATAGATATCACCTCATTTAATGCCCACAGCAACCCTAGAGGTAGAGATTGTAATTGTCTTAATTTTGTGGGTGAAAAAGAAGTACTTCTTATTCTTTTTCTTCTTCCGCACTCTCTGGCATGTGTCTCCTTTATGTAACACTTTGCCCAGCAGTCACGCTCTACTGATGGTACTCTGTTCAAGGTCAAGACTCTGATGCGCCTCATGATCCTCGCACCTGTGAGGCCGAGACCCAGCAGGCATCAGGTGTCTGCCACTCTACTCTTGGCAGGGCCGCCTCTTACTTTTTACCCCAAACTTATATGTTCACATTCGCCCAGGAATATTTCTAACTGTTCCTGAGAGCCCTGGGACAGCTGTGGGTGGGGAGAGGGGTGAGCAGGTGGGTCCCAGGCTCCCCAACCGACCACTGGAGCAGCACTGATTCCACTGTTCTCTGTATTAGCATTCCACTGAGTTTTAAAGAGGGATCTGCTGCTTTAAGAAAAAAGGAAAGGGGGGCTCTGGAAAGTGGACAGGGCTGGACTGAGTGCCAACTACGTGCCTACCAGTGATTCTCACCTGGGGTAGCATGGCCACCCGGGGGGCATTTAGCAATGTCTGGAGACATTTTTGGTTTCCACCCCTTGGGGGTTCTTACTGGCATCTCATGAGGAGAGGCCAGGGAGGCTGACCCCACGGCGCACAAGGCAACCCCCTCCCCCAACAAAGGACCATCTGCCCCAAAGTGTCAGTAGCCTCAAGGTTGAGGAACCTGCCCATCTGTCTCAGGCTTTGAGGGCACCTAAGCAACAGAGAGCCTGCCCTCGTGGAGTGTGGCTTGTGGGTGGGCAAGTATGAACCCGCTCAGCCATAACTGAGGCTTTCTTTGCAAACGAAAGGTGTGCTCTGAAGGGAACACGTGCGGTGCAAGGAGAGGTGAAAAGGAGCCCTGGTCTAGGATGTCCAGGAGGCTGAGGTCCACAGGCTGAGGTTCTAAGTCCAGGTCACTGCAGGTGCAAAGGTCCTGTGGGGCAAAAGTGAGTGGCTATTTGAAGACCCGAGGGCTAGGGAGCTGGTACATGACAAGGACAACAAGAGCCAGACCAGGCAAAGCCCTCCGCCCCCTTAAGCATCCTGGCCTTGGTCGTAAGAGCTGTGGGTATCATTGAGGAGTTTGCAGCTGGGCACCATGTGATTCCATCTGGGTTGGAAAAGAGCACTCTTGTTGTGTGTAAGAATAGACTGGAGGAGCCTACGGTGGCCACAGGACACAGCAGGCCCTTGGTACCAAGAATATTCTCCCAGTGGAAGGCTGGGACTGGGCAGGCCCCTCCAGGATCGAGCCCACCGCGCCAGGGTCACGTTTCCCGTGTGTGCTGATAAGCAAGGTCGCCGTGCAACAAGAGCTCTGCCACCCATGAATGTCAAGCCTTATTCTTTCCTCCAATTAAAAACATGCACCACTCACAAATGAAAGCCCGCCATCTCATTTAGGCCCCGCATCTGTCTTACAGCGCACAATAACAATTCCGCCGCGTGGAGGAGGTTCAACATCAGAGGATGTGGGGCCTGCCTCTCATTTCTCTGTTCTTTATTAACCTTTCCAAGGTGTCAGAAAGTAGACTCTCTCATTAAGACGTTGACACCCGAGAAGGTCTGTGGCACGTCTTATTTACTGTACGGTGCTGGAGAAAGGAGTTACAGAATCGGCTGTGCAGGCGAGGGAGGTGTTCTTCTCCTTGGCCCCGCTCCTTTCCCAGTGACTTCTGGCCACTCTGGACCACGGAAGAGTATCCCTGCCTCTCCCAGGGTCTCATTAACGCGGAGGGAGACTAAAGGGAGGGGAAAACCTAAAGACGCAGGAAACACGGGCCTGCGGAGCTGGCATAGTTCATCTCAGATTAGCAGCAGCCCAAGCACACTCCACGAGCCACACAGATGTTCATGGAGGATGTCTGGAGATATTGAGAAATTATCATAAATTTGAACTCATTTGCAGGCATCTATTTCCATATTTCACAGAAAACTATAATCTTTCCTCCCAAGCTCCCTTTCTGGTGAGGGGGAGGAAATACTCGCTAAGATGGCAGCAGTTCCACAGGCTGCAGCGCTTAGGCACTGAGGATGCGAGGCGGGCAGGGTCTGCCCTTGGCAATGTAAGGAATACATAGCCCCTGCCCTCTGTACCAGGGGTGCCACATGGGCTCAGGTTTCAGCTAAACCACCAGCCAGCCTCCTGGGATGTCACAGTCTCTGCTGTTCTGAGGTTCCCATCCCCCCACCCCACCACCCCATCCCCTCTCCTGCCATCCTGACCACTGTGGGGTGCTCTCTCTGAACACAGGGTTTGCTTGCTCAGCTGGAGCGTGGGATAATAGCACTTCCTTCACAGTATTGTAGAATTAAATGAGACACTGGCCAATATCTGGCCAATTGTAGAAATACAACAAATGTTGATACCAATAGTCAAGAACGAGGACTAAGTATAGGACTCTTCCGGGTGGGCCCGTGAGCCTGAGATGCTGTGGACTTTGATAATACCCCCTGCAGTCCCTCTGTCTTGTGGAAGGGAGGGTAACTGAGTTTCCCCCACCCCCAGATCAAATATCCCTGCTTAGTAAGGCGGCCGCAGGAAGCTGCGTTTCAGCTTTGGCGAAGGCATTAGGGATGTGACTTAGATGAATGGATGTTAAAATATTCATTGGTCCATTCTCTTTGGGGAACCCCATGATTTCTGGATTAGGTTTCTCCTTGGGGACAAGCAGCAGCCCTTGGTAGGGTTGGTCCTGCCCTCAGATCCAGCCGACAAAGCGACACCAACATCCCAAACGTGTGGTCTGTGGCCAGATTCCTCGCGTGGACATGATTTATTGCTCCAAACACCTTTTTTTAAAAATGTGAGTTAGTTGCTGACCTTTAGTTGCATGAGTTTTCTCATGAAAAGACAACTTTATGGCTTATTTTCAGAAAAGGGAGGGCCTGGAACCACAGGACCCACAGTTCTGCACAGTGCACCCCAGCGCTGAGCAGTAGCAGCTGCTCCCAGAAGACCTGGCGTGACCCTCAGATCCTAGTTCACCTATGATATTAACTCACCTGCCTAGCCCCGCCAGGCAGTAGAGTTTTCAGACCCTATGGCAGTGGTTTTCCAGGTGAGGTGCTAGAACCCACAGACCCACATTCCCTGGGCGCTTGATGGACATGCACACAGTACCTGGTCCCATGGGGAACTCCAGAACTTAACCCTGGGGTAGGGCCCAGGCTCTGACTTCAGCCCCCACTACGGTGCCTGTGGTCATGTTGGAGAACCCCTGCCCTGGGGCTGTGCTTGGAAATGAGGGGACCTGGTGTTAATGGCATCTGTGCCACTGGCTGTGAAAACTTAGAAACTCACTTTGCTTTGGGGGCCTTATTCACCTTGTCTGTAGAGCAAGAGGGTTAGGGCTAATTGGTTTCTCTGGGCCTTCTGGCCTCAGCATCATGTGATCCTACAGTCCTCAGGTCTGCGGACTAATAGTGCACATTTATAAAGTGCTCACCGTGTGGCAGGACTAGGCTAAGCATTTACCTGGGTGATGTCCTTTAGCCCTGACTGCTGTGGTGGTCCCTATGCTACACAGAGGCAAAAGCGAGGCCCAAAGAGGTGAGATGAAGTATATACTGTACAACTGAAACTAATACAAAATAATATTGAATGTAAACTGAAACTAAAAACTAAAATGAGCCCTACCCAGTTCTGCTCAGTGGTTAGAGTGTCAGCCTGTGGACTGAATGGTCCCAGCTCGATTCTAATCAAGGGCATGTACCTGGGTTGCAGGCTTGGTCCCTGGGCGTCATCAGGACACGTGTGACAGGCAACCAATTGATGTGTCTCTCACATTGATGTTGCTCTCTCTCTGCCTCCTCCCATCCCTCCCACTCTCTTTAAAAATCAATGGAAAGATATTCTCAGGTGAGGATAAAAAAAGAAAAATTTTTTAAAAATTTAAAAAGAGGTGAGACGCCATGCCAGAGTGCCTGCCCCGATTTGATATCACCTACAGGCCCTGTGGCCCCTCTGGTGGTCTGCCTGCGTGGAGCAGTGTCTGAAAGGCGATGGCAGCGGCGTGGCTGGCACTCAGAGCCAAGCTGGCTGGCTCTCTGTTGCAGTCAGAGGCATGTTCTGCCGAGCAAAGAGGATGACCAAAAATAGAATGTGGCAGCAGTGGCTGTCCCCTGCCCCAGTTACAAGGATCCGGCAGTGCCACTCAGAGTTATGCTAGAGGGAGCAGAGCAGTATGGAGGGAGGGAAAGCAAACCACCCTGTGTAGTGAGCACAGCCAGGTTTTGGAGTCCCCCAACCCTCAGCGGAATCCCAGTTCCATCCCTTGCAAAGTGTGACTTTTGGGAGAGCATTTTGCCACCTGGAGCCTCAGGTTCCTTGTCTGTGAAATGGGGGCAACGATGCCCACTTCACCATGGTGGTGGGGGGAGGCAGAGAGGATTCAATGAGCAAGCAGGTGTACACAAAGCCCTGGCGGCTATCATCACCACTAGCTTCCTTGCCCTTTCGGAGCAGCTCGGGGAGAGAACACCTGCGGTATTGGCAGTGATGGTGGAGGAGCTGAGCAACCTGATGGCCGGGAAAAGCTGCCCTCCTTAATCAGCCCAGTGGGCTCCATCTGCCTGGAACGCTTCATTTCCCAGATGCTTCGTCTCGTCGCCCTGTCCCCGTCTGCCACATGTTCTTTTTTTTTTTTTTTCCTTTAAGAACTTCTCTCTGGAGTCTGTCTGCCTTGAGAATAAGGCAGATGACAAGGAGGACTTAGAGTCTTATGACAACTTCAGAGTTATTTTCTTGACATAGCCAGGACATGGAGAGCCTCCATTTCCAGGTTAGGGGACACGGCATGGTTCCCTTCTCTTCCTCCTGATCCAGGAAGAAACCTTTGGTACAGTTCAAAGAGTGTGGATAGAAACCATACAGCCCCTGGCCCTCCCCTTCACTAGCTGTGTGGCCTTGGGGAAGTCACTTCCCCTCTCTGGGGCTGTGTTATCCTCCATACAATGGGTCAGTAGTGTCCTCCCAGGTGCATAATGAGTGGTAGTTCCCTTCCCTCCTCCCATTGTGCAGAAAGACCAAGAGGACAGAACGGATAGCATCTGAATTCTTTGGGTCTTGGAGTGAAAAATCAGTAAGAGTAAACTCAACTGCAATGCTAATAATCAGTACTATTAACTGAGCAGTTACTCAGAGCCCAGCACAGAGTTTCAAAGGTGAGACATCGAGGCTCAGAAAAGGGCAGTAGGTTGCCCAAGGTCCTCGGTACACACCTGGCTGCGCTGTGTTGCAGGTTTGCAGAAGCCTTTCCACATATGCACTGAGAAGGAATAGAAAGGGTACTGGGTGTGCTGCTCCCACAGGAAAATCACTGCTTCTTCCAGCCTGCAGAGTACTTCCCTCTGGAAGCATGAGCCCCAAGCCTTTTCTCCAGCAGCCCGCACCTCTGGGTTTTGCTTATCATTTTGATTTGTTCATGGCCTCAGTCCTTTGTGAGCCTGTTTTTTGTTGTTGTTATTGTTGGTTTTCTTTTTCTTTCTTGGCTTTTGTCCCTAAGACTTGTCCTTATTTGTATAAGAGGCTCCCAGAATATTGATGAGGTTCTTTTTCAGAAAAGCGAACATCCCCCGTATTGCCAGCTCTAGGCAGCCACACAGGTCCAGCCAAGCAGGCTCCAGCCTGGTGCAACACTCAAATGCCCGCCCCTCCTCCCTGCTGCCCACCATCTATTAGGGAACCCTCAGCTGTGTGAGGCTCCTGGAGCCAGAATCGAATTTCCTCAAGGGGACCCGGATCATTCCGTAAGCAATCTCAGCAGCAGTGCATGTGAAGAAGGCTTAATTTAATAGTCTTCCTCCCATTGAGGGAGAGAGGGACCTGAGCTCTGATCCCTTAAAGACTAGAGCAGGCCTCCAGCCCGCACACAACCAATCTGGAAGGCAGCAGTCAGGGGAGTGGCCCAGTCCCCCATCCAGCCCAGCCTGGTGCCTTTGAGGCAGGCTTTTGAAGGGTGAGGTGTGTGGCTCCTCTAACCAGGTGATTGAGGGTTGTTAGTCGCAGGAAGTCCCAGCGGGCTCTCCTAGGAGCGTCCTTTAGGCTTTACCAAAGGGGATGGTTAGCGGGTTTTCAGATTTGAAAGAAAGGGAAGGAGAGATGGAAATAGGACTTTGCCACAAGTCCTGCATCAGGCATCAGGTGAGCAGAATCCCAACAAGACACTGCAAAGAGTCAGATGCTTCAATTTCTTTTCTCTCCTGGTGACATAGTCATTTATTCATTCATTCTTTACCCATTTCCCCAGTCATTTGCTTCTTCATTCCTCAAATCTACTGAGGACTCAACTATGCATCAGATGCTGTTTCAAGGAATGAGACAGGCTGGCTTTGGCTCATGGACTGATGTTCCAGTAGGGTGGGAGGCAGGACAAACGAGCAAATCAAATAGGAAAATTAGTTTTATGTAGTAATAAGTGCTCTGAAAAGTCATACAAAAGGGACTTGTGGTGAAGAAGCTCACGATTGAGGGAGACCAATTGAGACTGAGTGGGCAGCCAAGACCTCACTATGGAGAGGGCCTTTAGGCTGGGACCTGCATGCTGAGATGGAACCAAGTATGACGAGAAAGGCGGATGGCGGGGGGGGGGGCAAAGGGAGGAAGTGCTCCAGTCAGAGGGAACAGCATGGGAAGGAGTTCTGTCATGTTGGAGGGATAGAACGAAGGACAGAACGAAGGATTGAGGGGCTGCAGGGGAGCGCTGGGTGCTCTCACAATGGGGAGCATTTATGAGGTTCTTGGCAGTTCTCATCTGCACCATCCATTCCCTCCTCAACCAGCTCAGCCAGTCCCCATCACTGTTCCCACTTAGACCTGCAGCAGCTGAGGTCCACAGAGCTCACCCGACCTCCACAGGCATACACCACAGGAGTGATAGAGCGCAGTTTGAACCAGGAACTCATACTTCCTGCGGTTCCTGTGAGCCCACTTGAATTAACCAACTGAGCCAAGACTAGGAAGAGAAGATGAATCTTGGAATAGGACCGGCACATTCCAAGGGGAACGAGGAAGGGACTGGCTTTCACTGACAGTGCCCAGGCTGAGAGCCAAGCCCTGGGCTACACGCTTTCTCACCAATTTTCCTCCCCATGCCCCCCCCCCCCCCCCCCCCCCCCCCCCCCCCCCCCCCCCCCCCCCCCCCCCCCCGCCCAAGGCTGACTTCATCAGCCCATTTTATAGACGTGAAAGCAGCACCCAGAGAGCTGATGCATCCGGCCAGGGCCGCTCCCTAATCCCAGGTTGTCCTGATTAGGATTCAGGTCTGTTGCTACAGACAAACCTGAATGTGAGCTATCCTGACCCTCCACATTAAACCACCTCCTTTTTGTTTCATTATTTCTTATTCTCCCTCCTAAAAATGGATGTGAAAATCCTCAGCTGTGATACAGCCTTGACAATGAGTGCATTTGTCTGGGGAGGAGGGACCGCCGGCCGTGAGCGTGCATGTATTGTTCCTCAAACCGCCTGTTATCTGGAGGAGAGGGACAGGAGTGGGTCCCCCTGCCACGGCCCTGCTGCTGCACTGGCAGGAGCACACGCGCATCCCATAAATAAGAAATAAATGCCACCCAAGCAGCCCTCCTTCCGAAAGGCTGTGCCCGGGGGCCAGGGGTGTCCTTGCAACTGTGAGAGGCGGGGTCAGCGGCTGCCATTCTTGTTTCTCTCATCTGTCCCCTCCAGGGCTGGCCCCACTCTCAGTGAGACACCGAGTCCATCCTGTGAGGCACCGAGAGAGAAGCAGGGCCATCATTCCACACACATCCTCTTCACCTCCCAGAAAATTCCAGGTGTGAAGATCCATCTGACAGCTTTTTTATTCGTTCACTTAACAAATAGTCATGTGTCTACTGTTGCCTGGGCTCTGAGGAGACTGTGAGGAATAGTTCATATAAGGCCCCCAGTATCACAGAGCTTACATCCTAGTAGGGGGAGTCATAGCGTTTTTTAAAAAATAAAAGGGTCAACAAATAAACATGCACATAAATTAATTTCAGATTGCGGTAAGTGCTGTGGTCATGCTACAGAGAGAGCCTTAGGGGAGAGGGAAACAATGATTATTTGCACTTTTCCCCCCTATCTACACACCTATCATCTATCATCTATCTACCATCTATTTACCTATCATCTATCTATATCTATCATCTATCATCTATCTTTCATCTATCTATCTACCTATCATCTATCTGTCATCATCTATCTATACACACGTATAGGCACACATGCATTTATATACTTCCCAGGTCCTCTCTCTCCCTCCTTGCTCCCCTCCTCCCCTAGCTCACCCCTTTCTTCTACAGATAACTGTGGCTGCTGCTCACGGCCAGCCACTCAGAGTGGTGGGTCTGCTCCCTCTATGGACCAGGAGCTGCCTGATGATTACACCGGCTATTTCCTGCTGAGCACACTGTTCATCAGGAGGCAGGCATTGCAAGCACTTGTTACATTTCAGATTGACTTGCACACACTCATCATGCACACACACCCAGCTGCAGAGTGGGGAGAGAACCGTGCTTGTGCTTCCTGCCTTAGGGTCACTGTGCTGCCTCGCAGAGAGGCCCGTCCTTGGTGAAAAGCAGAGCACAGGACGGCAGACAGCCCCACTGTAGAGCTTCTTTGGCCTCGTTTTGAATGTAAACCCCAAATTCCGAGATGTGCCACTCATGCCTCAGCTCCCTAAGCCATCGATCCAACCCCTGGGGACATTTGCTGCATCCCCACTATGTGGACAATGCGATGGGGACCCACTGAAGGTACATCCTCGCCCTCCCGCCGTTTTTGCTCTGGTCCTTCCAGAGATCCTGACCATGCAGATTCCAACGTGGGCAGAATTCTAACCACAGGTGCTCGGGAGGCTCCACGGGGACCCTGTGGGCTGCATGAAGGGAGGGCGGGAACACTTCCTTGAAGAAGATAGCGACCAGTAGCCCAGCTTAGCTGAAGGGAAAGAGACTTCATCAGTGAAGAATGGAAAATAACTTGGAAGGGTGGCTGCAGCCTGGAACGCCAGACTGAATTGAGACTAAATCCAGAAGCAATGATGATTGGGGGTGAGAGTGGGGCGGAGGTGGGGGGTGGGGAGGGGGCAGCAGCTTTTTAACGATTGGGACAATATGGGATAGAGTGCTGTGATCAGGTTAGAATTTGAGTCCTTTGGGCTGTGGCTCACAGAGCAAATAATATGCTCGATGTGATCATTAGAATAAATTACAGAGATCACAGGGACCCTAGAAGACTCTCTGAGTGTACACAGAGGTGTAACGTTCCAGAGATCATGTAATTAAAGGAGCCGACGGCGCGGGCTATCACCCTGTCATTGCAGACTTCTCGATAAAAGAGCCAGTTGCCTCATGTTTGAAGTGGGGAATGCAAAACAAGCCCTGGCATGTCTGTCCGTCCTCACATCAGTTAGCAAGTAACCTCCTTCCTGGTTGTTTTTAAGACTGAACACTGGTTTAGATTATCCTCTGGCAGAATTCACATTTGCAAGGGGCAATGAAAGTCACAAGGGAGGAGGGGCTGGCCTGTTGGGGATCCCAGATACTGTTCACGAGGGATCTGATGCTCAGGCTGGAGCCACCCTGAGCCCTCCAGCCCTCCAGGCAATGTTCTCGGTAGGTGGTAATGCCCTCTCGCCCTTTCTCTTCTCTGGCATCATAAGATTAGGCAGGAGCCATCATGGGCGGTGGCCAAAGGCTTGGACTCTGGAGACAGCCTGTCTGGGTTCAAACCCCAGAGCTGCTATTTTCTAGCTGTGAGCCCTTGCAGATGTGATTAACCTTTCCGGCCTCCATTTCCTCACAGGGGAGCCAGTAAGCCTTCCTCGTAGGGATTTTTTAAGGATTAAGTGCATGGATACATGCAAAGAGCTTAGATGGCGTCTGGCATGTACCAAGAGCTCAATAAATATTAGTGTAATCTCCGCACAACAGCCTTTTCAGACCTCTCAACAACAAGCTTCCAGGAGACAAATCCAGCAAACAGGAGTGGAGATTGCTGTGTGACCCAGACGAAAGGGCCTGTGTGAGGGGCCCTCGGCATGTCTGGTAGCAGAGGGATGGTTCTCGGGGAGTGGTGTCAGCTGCTGTCTGGGTTTTGGTTCACACACCCTGATTCTGCTGTGGATTTTCTATCTGACAAGAAGCCTTGACTGTGCTGTTTTCACCTGCGAAATATTTCGTTCAGGGTGATGTTTCTCTGGGCTTTCTGTCATTAATCCTTATCGCAGCCACATTCTGTGGCAGTATTGTTTGCTCTCTAACGGTTGGCTGGAGCCTTAGGATCAGGTCCCTGAGTCTGCTTGGCCCGGCTCCTTACAGCCTCTGTGACCTGGACCCCAGGGCCATCCTTCAGAGGCTGGGCTCAGGTTAGAGGTTCGATGCTGGCAGCCCATAGGTGAGTCTGACCCGCAGGGTTTCGACCCTACCTCAGGGTGCTGGCCCACCCAAAGTCACAAAATTAACTTTGAGTCAAGTGAGAACATGTACAGTTTGCTGCACCGCGTGTGGTGGTCCAGATTTCCCACTGCTCAGGAGCACACATTCCTCCATGGGGATGCTGGGCCAAAGCCAACGGGAGCCGCCTGCTTAGATGGGCACAGTCCCCGCATTGCCTCTCACCTCCCAACTGCTCTCATTTACCGTCACTCTTGCACAGAGAGAGGAGGCATAAGAGGAAAGGGACTGCTTGTTATACCCATGCTTTATAAAAGTGGGGAGACTTTGACTCTCGCTCCCCTAATAAGGACAGTATTAGAGCTCCTTCAGTCTCTTGTTTGTTCCTTCGACGTTCCTTCCGAGGTGGCACAGGGCCCCAGACAGAGAGGAGTTCTTAGTGTATCCACATTAGGTGACAAATGGCAGCCTTGGGACTTGAATCCAGATCTTCTAGATAAAAATTCACATCTTGCCCTGGCTGGTGCTTCTCAGTGGTTAGAGTGTTGGCCTATGGACCAAAGGGTCCCAGGTTGGATTCTTGGCCAAGGGCACATATCCGGGTTGTAGATTTGATCCCGAGCCTTGGTTGGGGTGTGGGAGGGAGGCAACCAATCAATGTGTCTCTTTTACATCAATGTTTCTCTCTCTTTCTACCTCCTCCCTCTCTCCCTTCCACTCTCTCTAAAAATCAATGAAAAAAGAAGTATCCTTGGATGAGGATTAACCAACAAACCCTCAAATATCTTGCTCCTTTCCCCACTTAGTCTTTTGGATTATGAACTTTCAGTTCACTTGCCTGGAAAGGCTGCTCTGTGTCACCTGCTCAAATCTGAGATAGATTAGTGGAACACTTGCCTCAGCATCTCACCCTGGTCAATATAGTGCATTCATTCATTTATTCATTCATTCATCCATTCATTCATTCAACACAGAGTTGTCAATAGCAATAAAGTCCTTGGATATTGAGAATAGCATTATGATGAGGGTCCAGGGTTTATTACCCTATATAATAAAAGCCTAATATGCTAAACGTCTGACCACTTGTTCGACCAGTCACTATGACACTCACTGACCCCAAGATGCAGATGCTCTGACCAGTAGGTTAATTTGGTCCTGGGGTCTGGCTGATTGGGACGGGGCGAGACAGGCTGGACATGCCCTGAAGCCCTTCCACACTCCCTCCCCGGCCCCGATTGTGCATTGGTGGGGTCCCTCGGTCTGGCCTGCAACCTCTCAAAATCTGGGACCCTTCAAGGGATGTCAGAGAGCCAGTTTCAGCCTGACACAGACACACGTGCACACACTTGTATATATATATATATATATATATATATATATATATATATATATATATACACACACATACCAAGCATGCGCTCAATATTTTACTCATATCATTGTGCCTAATGATGGGCACAATACAGGAGCCAGGTGCTATTATTATCGCCATTTTACAGACCATGAAACTGAGAAACAGAGAGGTTAAGGAACTTGCCCAAGATCACACAGCCCATAAACAGGCACTAGAGCCAGAGCTCCGAGCTCACAGACTGCCCAGCCTCCGCTCTTAGGCACACTGTTATCTTAACCCTCTCACCCAGGAAGTCACTCCTTTAACACAGTTGTCGGTGCTGCGGTTAAATATTTCTACTCTTGCAACGTGGAAAAGAGAGAGAGACAGCCCTGTGGTTTATTACCCAAACCCCATGAGTTTTTTCCTACTTTTTCAAAGAGATAACAGCTTTTCTTTGCCCCTGAACTCTGACTATGAAAATAAAAGGAAAAACACCCACCAAAGGACTGCAAATCTCTCACCTTTACAAGTGAAACATTCACTGTAACAGAGCTTTTCTGCACACAACACTGGGAGGAGACCCTGTTCGTATTCCACCGCCTTCCTCATTTGACAGTTTATTGAGTACCTTGTGTCCTAGATGCTCTGCTGGCACTGGGGCTGCAGAAACACAAACAGCAAGGCCCTGTCCCCAAGTAACTCCATCTCCTGCCTGGCTCTCTTCTGGGTAATTCTAATTATGATTCCCCATCTAAGCAGAGGACAGAGAAGCAGCAGGGAGTCTGGTTTTTGCCACGAGTCTCATGCCAGCTCCCCGGTCTGCTCAAAGCGCCCACATGTGGGATCCAAGCCGATGAAACCGGGGGCCCTCCCAGCCAGAGAAGTTGGTGTGCGCTTTCAGCAACAGGGATGTGTTCATTAGCCAGAGAAACCTTGCAGAGGAGCAGGGAGATGGCAAGGGGCAGGAGCCTCACCTGCTTTTCCTGACCTCATGGACCTATTTCCTGACCCTGGTCAGCTTTGCTCTTTCAACTCGGACATCTCAGGTGAGGGGCTGTCATTGCCTTTTCCATCCTGGGAGCTGCCACACGTAGGGAGTGAAGCCACCAGAATAAATAAGTGAGGGAGGAATGGATGGGTGAATAGACACCGAGATAGACATGTAAATATCTAGCAGAAGCCTAGGAGGATACCCACCAAGCTGCTAGCAGTGGGCACACAGGGAGGGGGGACCTCAAAGGGGGAGAGAAGTGGTTTAGTTGTGGGAATGGGAGGGCTTCACTTTTTTACTCAATACATTTCTTACTAATCTAATTGCTAAACAATCCATGTATATTCCTAATATAAAAGAGAATTCAGGCTTCAGAGTAAGACCAGGATGTAAGTCCTAACTTCCTCCACTTCTGAGAGCTATGTGACCAGGGGCAAATTATTTCAAGTCTCCAAACCCCAAACCCCTTGTTTATAGGACGGGCTTTGTTGTGAAGAGTGGATGAGATTAAGTGCTGGGTAAAATGCTGACTGAGCTGTCATTGGCCATCAGCTCTTTCTCTACAATTATTTGTTGCATTATTAATAGCATGTAGGCGGGGCTGACAGCCAGCTAGAGAGGAGAGCAGGTGGGCAGGAGAGGGTGGCGGCAGCAGGGCCAAGCAAGGGGGCTCGGTGTGAGGCAGCGGAAATGATGCTCCTCATTTGCAGAGATGTGCTCCCTCTCATCCCCGGTTGGTTCCCCGCCCTGGCTGTGCTGCTAGCCACCCCGTGTCCTCAGCAAGGGTCCTCCCTCTGTGTCAGTTTCCTCACCTGGAAAATGGGAACAGCTTTTACCCCAAAGATGGTCTCAAGGCCAAAATGAGCCAATGATGCATGCCTGGCTCAGAGTAAGTGCACAATAAACATGAGTGCTTAGTATCGTGCCCCTGGTTCTAGGACAGTATTAAGTTTTTTCCAAGGCTCTCGCTATTCCTACTTTTGGCGATTTCACTTCACATCTTATCAAACCCTTTAATATTTTTTGGTGTAAAGTATTTTAAAATATATATAATTTGGCTGTTAAAACTGTTTCTTTATGAGTAACTCATGGCTATAAGCCCTCAGCATTTAATGGGCGTATTTGAACTTTTTTCCCAAGTGGGAAATTCTAAGGAACAAATTTTTGTGTGTTTTTTAAATATATTTTTATTGATTTCAGAGAGGAAGGAAGAGGGAGAGAGAAATAGAAACATCCATGATGAGAGAGAATCATGGATTAGCTGCCTCCTGCATGCCCCCCACTGGGAATTGAGCCCACAACCCGGGCATGTGCCCTTGAACGGAATAGAACCTGGGACCTTTCAGTTCACAGGCCGACACTCTATCCACTGAGCCAAACCAGCTAGGGCAGGAACAAATTGTTTTTAAATGGAATGAGATTTTTATGGATATCAAATTTAATAATTAATGGCATGTACATAATGTTACATTATGTGACATTTAATTAAGTATTTGCTCATTTTGATTTTGCAGTTTTCTCTTTTTGTACTTTGGAGCAGAAAAACTTTTCCCCCCAGCCTTAGGCAATGTAATTATGACAGGCTGCTCGCCAGTGGCCTGAAAGACCCCTCCGCCTTCGCTCCCCACAGCTGTCAGCAAGCAGGTGGGACGCAACGCAGAGGAGACCCGTCAGCTCACCTTTCCCTGTCCCCATTTAACACCTGGCAATCTCAGGTCCAGGCAGGAGAGTGGCATGCCCAAAGGATAGTTTGAGTCCTCAAATGCAGAGTCCTGGGCCTTCCCAAAGTTATTTTTTTACACATTTTTGAGTGGTGGCTCCCATAGTCGAGGTGGTCAAGGTCGCCAATACCAGGGAAGGCTCAGGTGGGTCCACCAGGGCTGCACATGCTCACAGCTCAAAGAATAAATCAAATAGCAACGTGAACTACTGGCCGGGAGTGTCCATGCAACACGAGCAGGGATTTTCACCAGTTGTGAGGATGCAGCAGGGCGTTGGGAATCAGTCTGTGACTTGGCAGACCTCCAGGAGGCAAGCTCAAGGGAGTGGAAGAGCCGTGTCAGGACCCCACCTGCGAAGGGCAGGCCTGGGCAGAATTAAACACCATGTGTCCTCCTGAGCCAGAGAGCTTAGCTCGTCACCCTGCAGAGGTTCAGGAAGGATGGGAAGCTGGGGAACTGCCTGACCATTCAGAGGGGGTGGGAGCATCTAATTAGGGCTCAGAGTGGTTCATCCTAAAGGAGAGGAAGGGGGATAACCCTGCCTGTGCCCACTGGGGACAGAAGGGCATCTGGGTAGAGCCGGGACATGCTCAGGGAGCAATGGAGCTTTCTTTGCAAATAGGAAGGTTCCAGGTCCAGACACTTACTGAGCATAGTCAGTCAGGACGTAAGAAGGATGGGGCAGGATGCTGCATTTGTGCACATCTTCACTGGAGAGGTCCAGCCAGGGACACTCCCTTTCAAAGCCTGGGTAGCCTGGTTGGTGTGGTCTCGTGGTTGAGGGTCAACTGGTGAACCAGGAGGTCGCAATTTGATTCCCAGTCAGGACACATTCCTGGGTTTTTGGCTCAGTCCCCAGTAGGGGGCATGCAGGAGGCAGTCAATCAATGATTCTCTCTCATCATTGATGTTTCTCTCTCTCTCTCTCTCTCTCTCTCTCTCTCTCTCTCTCTCTCTCTCTCTCTCCCCCCCCCACCCCC
>PVJC01007093.1:0-40155 GCA_004026665.1 Murina feae
ACACACACACACTAGGGGCCTGGTGCATAAAAATTTGTGCACCCGGGGGGGTGGGGAGGCTCCCTCAGCCCGGCTTGTACCCTCTTGCAGTCTGGGACACCTTGGGGGGGATGTCCACCTGCTGGCGTGCCTGGCCAGCCTGGGTGAGGGTCTGAGGGCCATTTTCAGGCTGCCCACAGCCCCTTCAGGGTTTGTGCACTGGGAGGTGGGAGGGCTGGTGAGTGCAGGCGTCAACGTTTCCCTCCGGAGGGCCCACGATCCCACATGCCTGGTGGGCCCCCACCGCTGAGGGGACACACCTGGCGCAGAGCTGGGTGGCAAGCCAGGGGGTGGACACTGGTACAGGATCCCTCGGTGGGGCCCTACTGCTGAGCAAACACACCCGGGGTGGAGCCAGTCAGTGGACCGGCTTTGGATGCTCCGCACTGTGCAGCAGACGCTCCCGCTTGCCCTGCGGAGGTGTCCGGGGGCCGATGAAGGCAGTGGACCCTGGACGGGTGATCCCGCATGCCCCCGAGGAGGCCCCCGGGGCAGAGCCAGGCAGCAGACCCAGGACAGCTGCTCCTGCATGCCCCACAGAGGCCTCTGGGGGGTGCAGCCACACAGTCGACCCAGGACGGGCGCTCCTGGATGCCCCGAGGTGGCCCCCGGGGCAGAGCCAGGCAGGGGACCCAGGATGGCTGCTCCTGCAAGCCCCGAGGAGGCCCACGCTCTCCCACATGCCTGGTGGAGGCCCCCGGGGGGGCGGAGCCATGCAGTGGACCTGGGACGGACGCTCCTGGATGCCCCAAGGAGGCCCCGGGCTGGACCCCCCACACACACACTGAGCTGACACACCCGGCACAGCTGTGCCGGCCGAGAAGGCTCCCAGTGCAGAGCCGCCCTGCCAGCCTCCATGTTGGCTGGGTTAATTTGCATACAGCTGCTCTGATTGGCTGGTAGGCGTGGCTTAGGCGTCCCCGAAGAAATGGTCAATTTCAATATTACGCTTTTATTAGTTTAGATAATTGAAACACTGTTGCTTTAATCTGAGGACTAGGCAGGAATGAAACCTCCTGTTTGTTTCAGCTCCATGGCTGACCAGAGGCTCAGCCAGCCTAGGCAGGCAGTTGCAACGGAAGCCTCCAGTTTACTCTAGCTCCATAGCTGCTGGCCTCCATCTTGGCTGGGTTTATTTGCATCTTGGCTGGGAGGTGTGGCTTGACTGGTGGGCGTGGCTTATGTGTCTCAGGTGATGGTCAATTTGCATATTACTCTTTTATTATATAGTAAAGAGGAAATAATAGCTATGGAAAGAAAAGAAAGTAGGGTAAAAGATGTGGGTAAGGTTGCTAGATTTAGCAAATAAAACTATAGAATACTGCCCTAGCTGGTTCGGCTCAGTGGATAGAGCATCGTCCTGCGGACTGAAGGGTTCCAGGTTCCATTCCAGTCAAGGGCATGTACCTTGATTGCGGGCACATCCCCAGTGGGGGGTGTGTAGGAGGCAGCTGATTGATGTTTCTAACTCTCTATCCCTCTCCCTTCCTCTCTGTAAAAAATCAATAAAATATATGAAAAAATAAATAAATAAAAATATAGAATACACAGTTGAATTCGAATTATAGATTAAACAACATAATTTTTTTAGCATAGGTATGTCTCAAGTATTGTGTGGGACATAGGTATGTTAAAAAGTTACCTGGGTGAGAAGGGTGAAGGGATTAAGCAAAGAAAAAAAAAAGACTTATGGATACAGACAGTATGGTGATTGCCAGAGGGAAGAGAGATGGAGAGGTAGAAGAGGCTAAAGGGGACATAAATGGTGATGGAAGGAGACTTGACTTGGGGTAGTGAAATATAATATACAGATGGTGCATTACAGAATTGTACACCTGAAATCTATATAATTAACCAGTATCACTTCAATAAATTCAATAAAAAATATTTACCTGCAATTCAAATGTAACTGGCCATCCTGTGCTTAATCTTGCTGCTCTAGTTGTGGAGAGTATAGGGGTGGTGATAGAATTTCAAATGGGATGGTTTGTGTGTAGGGCTCACATTTGAGCATGAACTTAAAAGTGAAGGAGCCAGCAGCCATGCAGAATTTGAGGGAAAAGAGTTCCAGGTCCGGAAATGTCTTTTAAAAGGATTACCTTGGCAGCTGGTTAGCAAGCTATTGCTGTATTTCAAGTGAAAGATGATGGGGATTTGGACTGGAGTGACAGCAGTAGAGGTGGGATGAAATGACTACATTAGAATACATTTTAAAGATAGAGCCCACTGGATGCCCTAACTTATTGGGTGTGAAGGAAGAAAGGAAGTGGGAAGTCGAAATGACTTAAAGTTTTGGTCCACTACTGGTGGGATGGAGGATTGTACTGAACTGAAAGAGATTGTTGTAGGAACAAAGAGTTTTGGGGGTGGGAGGGCAGGGAGGATGGGGAAGTGAGGAAGGATAACAGAGTTTGGTCTGGGGCCTGTTAGGTTTGAGATGTTTAGTACACATTTGTTCTGGTTTGTTATAAGCAACTCCAAACTTAATGGCATAAAGCAACCAGTTTATCATCCTCAGGGATTCCGTGGGCCAGGAATTTGGGCCCGGCACAGCTGGATGGCTTCTCTATTTTATTACGTTTTGGGCCTCAGCTGGGAAACTTCCTGGGGGCTGAAATCAGCTGATCTAGCACCTGAACTGAATGACGAAGGCTGGGCTCAGTGGGGGACTGTAATGGAAGCACCTACTCATGGCCTCCGTGTGGCTTAGGCTTGTCCACATATGGTGCCTGGATCTCTAGTGGGAGCCCTTGGAGAATGAATTTACCAAAAGACTGGAAAATGCATGATTTTCTTTTTTTCTTTGACTGACCTCTTAGTCATGCAGGGTCATTTCTGCCACATTCTAATGATTGCAAGTGAGTCACAGAGCCAGCTCTGATTCTCGGGAAGAATTTAATGGGGAAGTGACAAACACACATTCTCAAAGGTCATGTGGGATTTGGGAGATATCGCTGCAGCTATCTTTGGAAGATGCTGCCACAGGATCCAAAGATGCCAATTTAGCACTTGGCATACACATGATTTTGGAGGTTAGGGCTGAGATCTGGCCCATAAATGTAACTTATAAGCCATTGTCATGCAGATGCCACATAAAGCCTTGAGACTGGCTGAGATGATGGAGTTAGTGTAGACTGAGAAAAGTCCAAGGATAGTGCTGGGGTAACTGGAACAATGTTCAAAGGTCAGAGAAAAGTAAACCAGTAAGAGGGACATCAATGACCAGTGAAATAGGAAGAAATGTGTGATGTCCTGGGATCAGATTTAAAAGGCATTTAGATGTTTTTAGGAATAAAGGTGAAGTTGATGGTTCAAGAAAGACTAAGGCTGAAAATGGCCATTGGGTTTAACAATATGAAGTTCACAGATAACTTGGCCAACAGCAGTCTCAGCGAGCGTGACAGTGAACCCTGGGCTCGAGGGGCCTTAGAGTGCCTAGAGGGGAGGAATCTTAAACAGGAGCATAACCAGCTCTTTCAAGGAATATTGCTGTGAAGGAATGGGGTGGTAGCTGAAGGGGAAAGTCAGGATGTAACTTTTCATAAGATGAGTTGATCCAGTGGAAGGGGAGTGGGTGGGGATAAGGCAGTGGTGGATTGCTGGTGAGTATCCTTATGTAGGTGAGAGGAGGGGCGATTGCCCAGCATGTGTTTGATTTCATACGAGGAAGGCAGAGCATATGAGCACAGATGCTGGAGGAGGGTAGGTGTGATGGTGGGATTTTGAAGTTCTCTTTTGATTACTTCAATTTTCCCATTGACATGAGGGTTTTACTAATAGTACCTGTCGCATTGGATGGCTTTGACAATTAAATGTTTTTTTTTTCCTCCAAAGTACTTACAGTAGTTGCTTTGATAGGTTTTAGTCTAAAAGTAAGCCCCTACTCCTTTTAAAATGGTATTTTTAAGATAATTGTTTTTGAATTGCACACAAATCTGCAAATAAGCAATGATCACAAAGTGAACACACCTATGTATCTAGCTCAAGAAATAGAACATTAATAGCATCTGGTTGGTTTTTGGTTTGTTTTGCTTTTTTTGCCCTTAAATGTCTTAGCTCAAAAAGTAGAAAGCTAGTCATCCTTGTGTTGGGATCCAGGATATTTTTGAAAAACGTCCTTGCCTGTGAAATCCAAAAGTCTGGTAATATGTTTAACACCGAGGACTCTAATAAACTTTACTGGGCTATTCTTTGCTGGAAGAAAGAAAAAAAATCTATTCCCAAATGAACTGTAAGTTTCTAGAGTCATGAGAAAATTTCTAAAATATGACGTGACACCAATTCCTTAGGCATTCTTCAAATCATTTGCCTAAATGAGTGAGTGTATTATGAAAACCAGTAATATTTTTAAAGAATTTAAACATTTTGAAGATAAAATGCCTCTTGTCCTCTTTAGTTAACCATACATTTACTGAGATTAGTCATTTAGCCTTTTATTTTTCTTGCCTTTTTTCCAAAGAAATCGTTTTTTTTCTCTCCAATCTAATTCCTTATAATGTTATTAGGAAGGTGATGGTATGATCACTTCCTAAGACAATGTGTTATTGGTCACTTATTCCATGTTGATAGTGATTGTCTGAATTGTTTATTTCTCTTTCTAGGATTTAATCCACAAAACAAAATTAAAGAATATTTAGGTAGTGTACTTTTCTTAGGGAAGTTCTTGTCTTAGGCTTTTGCCTAATTATTTTGTACTAGAGGCCTGGTGCATGGGTGGGGTCACTTGGCCTGGCTGGCAATAGAGGCCAATGAGGTTGATGGGGCTGATCAGGGCCAGCTGGCTTAAAGGGGGTTAAGAGAGGGGAGAGACTGTGGGAGGTTGGCTGGCAATCCGTGCTGGGCAGGCTCTGGGGCGGGACCTTGGGAAGTTGGCCGGTCACGAGAGGTTGGCTGTGAGAGCACACTGACCACCAGGGGACAGCTCCTGTGTTGTCTGCCCCCTGGTGGCCAGTGCATCGTCATAGCGACCAGTCATCCAGGCTATATATATAAAAGCCTAAGCAACTTAGGCTTTTATATATATAGATGGCAAACACACAGGTGCAGGTGCGCACACTCCCCTCTGTAGTTATGGTAATTGTTTATTAGATGAAAATTAGTGTTTGGAAAAGCCTGACTCTTTGTAAACTGAGGGCACTTTTGTCTGTAGGCGGCACTCTGTACGTTTTACTTGTAATCTCCCTCATTGTAGTATTTAGTTTTCTGGGCAGTCTGCCTAGTTGTAATTTATTTTATTTACTGTTTGCAGTGTCCTGATTGTTAAGAGTAGCCATTTCATGGTGTTGAGAGAAAGCTTTTTACCTCTAGAGTTGCTTGCTTTTGTGCTACTTAATGATTGGTTTAATGAGATCTCCCAGAACATCAGTTCCCCATCCCTGGGGGAACCTATGACTCCTGTTCTCATTTATAAGCAAATTAGGAAGAAAATACATAGATGTGTTTTGAAAGTTAACTTTATTAAATGAAGATAGTATATAAAATACATTCATAGTGACTAGATATAAAGGACCAAATTATGTCTTTTATCTGCAGCATACATTCTTGGTTTATATAAAAGTAACTTTAAAATTCCAGTTTCCTTAAATAGTTCTGCACAAAACACATACACACACATATATATACATATAGTTACTACCACTTTCAGTCAAAGATGCGCTCCTCCTTTCATCAGCTCAGAGGGGCTGGCAAATATGTTTCCTGTTTGACATTCTTCCAGGCTGGGAAGTAAGGCACAGCTAAAAGGCCTAAGTAACATTTTCCAGGATTTGGACAGACACATTGCGTGGGCTCCAATAAGGTGTGGGCGTCATTTCTTAAACGAGGCCTACACTTGCATGTGGTTTGTCCCCTCCCGCCTGTGTAGCTCCACATACATGATCTCTCAAATCCTAAAAGAGGTGCTGGTTCTTTCCTTGCCACTGCCAACCATTTTTGTCGTAAGTGACAAATGATTTAATATCAGCATCAGTTAATTAGTGTTTCAGTTTTCAGTGCTGTTTTAATGAACTCGCCTGTGGCAAGCACCATGCAACTACCCCACCACACGTTGCTACAAGCTTCTGTTTTCCTGTCCCTATCAGGACTCCGGATGGGAACCTTTTTGGATGGATGGACTCACATAGGCTACAAAGCTGAGTCTTCCAAAAAACCGAATTGACATCAATAATAGACTGTTCCTTTTGGTGAGGTGGTATTACTAAGGTCTCAATGATTAAGAATGAGACATTAAAATCAGGACATTATACATATAGATAAGGTTTTTTGTGATTTTCAGTATTTGCTGGGTCCTTATCTAATCTGAGAAAACTAGAGAATGGATTGAGGTCTTATTTTACCTTCCCTATGTTTACCTTCCTCTCAGTTACCTGGTTTACACGATTGCCAGTTGTCCCTGGTGATTCTGTTCTGGTAAAGAAGAGGAAGAACAAAGCTTTCCCCCTCTAGGCTGATTTGGTTGGGCCTTGGCTTGGTGGAGAGGCCTGACTCCCTGCTCTGCTGGCCGGAGGCCCCTCCTACAGAGCCATGTGGGAACTCCCACTGGCTCACTGGGGATGTGCCCAGTCCTCATCTCTCCTTACAAAGAACCTTGAAACAAGACTGTGACATGGGAAGGATGCTGCTATTACTTGTATTCCAGGTTCTACAGTTCAGTTGCATGCATCAAGGGAGCCATATCTTTGCTGCCTGCCCAGCTCTGACAGGCTCCAAACATGCTAAATATGGAGAATCAGGCAGAGCCTGCCGAAGACCCGGCCCTTCACCCTGGGGAGTGGGCACCCTGCGCACCTGTTTCCTTTCCCATCCTCCTCAGGCCAAGGTAAGGAGGAAGCAGATGAAAGAGACTTTTCTCCTATTGATGGAGTAATGTCCTGAGTCCAAATTCCAGGAATACTTGACCTATCACCTTTTCTCTGGGAGCATAAAGTGCTTCATAAACCTTGGTTAGTGCTCTGACCCGCCTTCCCAGGAGACACCTGGGTAGTGGAATCCCCATCACACAGCCTCGGGGCCGCCTGTTGCAGTGAGATGGTTTGATTGGCACAGAGAGGGCTTTCACTCTGCCTCATCTTCCTTCCTTCTGCCCTCGTTTTGGGGCATTTTCATTCTCCTCAGCTTCCTTTTATAACTAACTGTACAAAATAGGCAAATGCAAAACATTGAGTTATCTTGACTATACATTAACACCCAAAATAGAATCTGATTTTTAAAAATGGGACTTTTAAGCCCAACAGGCAACCCTCACAGACCAGCCGTTCCAGTTAGCTTACTACGAACAATATGCTACATGCCCTGAACTAATATTCCAGCTTAGCTCAGGTAAGTGTTCAGTGTACTTGCTAGAGGGGCTGGCAGTGTGGGCTCAGATAGCAACAGCCTCAGTGACAGAAATAAAAAAATATGTCATATATGGGAATGGACATAGTCCTGTAGCTAATGTTTTAAAATATGCTTTGTTGTTCCAAAAAATGTTTCTCCTTTTCTTGCCTCCCGGAGTCCAGAAAAAGACCCCTCATCCCTCTATTCTATTGGCTCCCCGGCGGGGTTCTCAAATGGAGGGGGTCAGGTAGGGTTTCGGAACCTCTTCGGTTGGTAGCCCTCTTCCACTCCTTCCATTGGTCCAGCTCAAATTCTCCCTCCTTGTGCTCTGTCCTTTCTTCATTTCTCCCTTTTTCCTTTTCCTCCTCACAGCCATGTCTGCTGGAGGCCCCGGGCTTGCGTAGGCCACCTCGGGCTGCCACACCTGGGTGCATGCCGCGCTGCATGGTCAGTGTGTCTCCTGAATTGTCCAGGCCCGAGGCCTGGGGGTAAGGAGCAGGAAGTCTTCAGACTTGAAAGAATTTCTCTAACACACTGAATGAGGGTTTGGCCTTCACTTGTCAATCTTATTCTATTTATCTGGGGGTTACATTCTGGTTAGTCAAAAGGAAAAAAGCACTGTTAAAAATCACAGGGGCTTCTAGCCCCTGCAAGAGGCAGAGGTGTACATTTCTATGTGTATAATACTGGCAGAAGCTTGTTTTCTGGGGTATAAATATGCATGTGGTTCTAGAAATCAGGCTGTCACACTTAGACAGGTGGGGTGGAATATAAGACCACTGAGTTGTAGTCTGGGGGAGGAGAGCAGCACGAGGCCTTCCTGTCCAGCTCGGAGTTGTCGTAGGTAAACCTGCGCTGGTCTCTGTTGACCTGCCCACAGTCAGGATGGCAGAACTGAGGCCTGGTAAGGTCAGAAAGCCCCGACTCCTTACTCTTACTGGTTACTCTCAAGCTAAAGAAAAAAGAAAAACATCAAATATACAAATTTAGTTTGTTGAAATCACACTACTCTAAAAACTCTTTATTGTTGCAGGTATTTACAAATGTCCCCTTTTCTTCCCCACTGGCCCCTTCTAGTCCATACCTGCCCCACCCTACACTATATTTTTATTGATTTCGGAGAGGAAGGAAGAGGCAGTCGAGCTAAATGCCCTTGACTGGGATTCGGACCCAGGACCCTTTGAGATGTGATTGACATGCTATACAATTCTTCTTTGTAAAGTGTATATGTCAATTGCTTTTAGTATATTCACAGTTGGCACCATCATAGCCACACTCAGTTTTCATCATCTCCCCAAACCCATACATACCCATTAGTATACCCAGCTGCTCCTCTTCCCTGCACCTCCTGCCCCCAGCCTAGACAACCACTAATCTCCTTTTCGTTTCTATAGACTTGCCTATCCTGGGCATTTCACACCAATGGAATCATACAATATGTGGTATTCTATGCCTGGCTTCTTAATGTTTTCCAGGTTCACCCATAGTGTAGCATGTATCAGTGTTTTATGCTTTTTATTTTCAATTACTATTCTATTTAATAGATATGCAGCATTTTATTTATCCATTAACTGATGGACATTTGGGGTGTTACTACTTTTGGTGATTATGAATAGTACTGCTGGGAACATTGGTGTACAAGTTTTTGTGTGGACATAGTTTTCACTTCTGTTGGGTGTATACTAAGGAATGGAATGGCTGGGTTATAGAGTAACTCACTTAACATTTTAAGGAACCGCTAGACTATTTTCCAAAGGGGCTGCACTATTTCACATTCCCACCAGCAGCACATGGGGCTCTAATTTCTCCACATCTTCACTAACAATGACTTTCTGATTCAGCCATCTCTCAGTGGTTTTGATGTGTATGTCCCTGATGACTAATGGTGCCAAGCATCTTTTCATGTGTTCATTGGCAGGGCCACCTGTGTTTTAAAGTTTGTTGGGATTCAGCCACACCTCCTTGATTATCTTCTATCGAGGGCTGCTTTCATACTGCAGTGGCAGGACTGAGTAGTTGTTTACTCTGTGGCCCCTTGAGGAAAGATCTGCTGACCCCTGACTTAGATGAAAGGAGCAGGCTCTGCCTGTGGGTAAGATAGGCAGGCACTGGGACCAGGGAAGGAAGGGCTGCCTGATAGGCTAGCCTTGCCCTGCCCGGCACTGTTCCTAGGTAGACACTAGCATAGAGAAGCAGAAATGATGTGTGGCCAGTGAGTATAAGCAAGAGCTGAAGTAATTCTCACAGAAGTCGCTGCCACTGTATGGAAGGAGTGCTAGGATCAGACAGGAAGCAAGCCCTCATCTGAAGGTTGGGTTCTCAGGATGGCATGTCTTAGGACTGGAAAACAGCACCGTGACCCTTCTGCTACAGAGGCCGTGCCCAGTTAGCAATGGGCGCGGCTCCCCTCCCTGTCCCACTGGGGATCTGATGTTTGTTCTGTTCACAGTCTGCGTCAGGTTCCTTTCACCTGAGGCACTGTGCTTCCTGCGTTTGGACTGTCTGTTTTTGCTGCAATTTTCTGCATATTTTCTCTTCGCAAATCCCAGTCTTCCTTCCCAGAGCTTGGTGCTCACATGTCTGACTTTCTCCCCTCCTCCCTGCCCTTCTAGGGAGAAAAATGTGTTTTTCTAGATAGTTCAGGAGGGCAACTAGCTCTCAAATATCCCTGTTAAACCACCTTCCCATCATCTTCCTTCATCTCCCCCCATACCCCTCGCCCCCTTCAACTGCTCATAGAAAAGACAGCCAGCTTCCTTACTCAGTCTTTAGAGAGGCCTTGGGTTTGCTCTCAGTCCAGGTGAAGCGCTTCAGCAAAGGGGTGGCCAGCAGAGTGCTACTGTCCACCTGGTAATCCTGGCGGGGAAGAAGAAAAAGGGTTACATTTCTTGTTTGGCCCACAGGAGTCCACACCAAGTCTGGGGGAGGGTATGGGAGAGGCACATATAAAGTCACTCCAGGCTCTGTCCTCACTTTTCACAATCCCTGCCCATTAAGACAAAGCATTTCTTCATATTGGAAAGTCTAAATTGGAAAGAAATGCCTATTCCCAGTGACTTGAAGCCCTTCTTCTTGAAGGTGGAGAAAATAAAACAAAAGGGGAACCTAGTCCTGACTGGTTTGGCTCAGTGGATAGAGCGTCAGCTATGGACTCAAGGGTTCCAGGTTCGATTCCAGTCAAGGGCATGTACCTGGGTTGCGGGTACATCCCCAGTAGGAGGTATGCAGGAGGCAGCTAATCGATGTTTCTCTCTCATCGATGTTTCTAACTCTCTATCCCTCTCCCTTCCTCTGTAAAAAATCAATAATATATATATATATACACACACACACACAAGGGGAACCTGCAGGTAACAGATGAGTATTTTTCATAGTAAACTTCAATGCAAATTATGGTATAAATATATTAAAACTAATCCTGACAGATGACTCTTGGCTATGAGAGTGCTGTTATTTGGTGGCTGTGATATGCAAAAATTCTGAGAAATTATAAATATACTAGAGGCCCTGTGCACGAAATTCATGCATAGGCACTGGGGAGGAGGTATCCCTCAGCCTGGCCTGCACCCTCTCCAACCTGGGATCCCTCTCACAATCCGGGACTGCTGGCTTCTAACTGCTTGCCTGCCTGCCTGCCTGATCGCCCCTACCACTTCTGCCTGCTAGCCTGATCGATGCCTAACTGCTCCCCTGCTGGCCTGATCGCCCACAACTGCCCTCCCCTGCTGCAACCCGCTTCCTCCACCAGGACCCGCCTCCTCCGTGTGAGGCAACGGAACCGCTGAGACCAGCCTCCTCTTCACTGCCCATGCTCTACCTCCACAGTACACATGGCCATCTTTGTGGCAACCATCTTGTGGTGGCCATATTGTGATGACATCACACGTGAGGGCGTGACACCCCCTAGGCTTTTATTAGTATAGATGGTTTAATTTTTTTCTCGAAGATTCTGTGGAATTTTCGGGACCCCTTGGTCATGGTTTCCAGCAATTCTATTTTCTTGTTGGTTCATCTTTAGCATTGAGTTTATGCAGATTCCTCATTACTCTGTTAAAAGGCCATTTCCAGTAAGTTTTTGCCATGCTTTGTTCCTGTCACCCTGTAAATCTGTTACTGGCTGTGTTCATGTCCTTGATTATCAGTAAAAAGATCTAAGCCAGCCAACTAGCTGCTGTCATTCCCACTGTATCGGGGCATAGAGGGAGGGAGAAGCGGGAGAGATCTTCCATGTTTGCTGAGTATCACTTCCTTGGACCTAAAATATAAGTACTAGGCAGCAAAACAAAATTTCCAGCTACTTTACCTTTACATTCTTGGCTTGTTTGTAATGCTTTTACATGTTTAAATTATCTTTTCCTCTTTATCTGGTGTGTTTGAAGAGGTTTTGATGTTTTTACGTGACTGTGCTACATATCACGGCCACACTGTTTGTGATCACTACCTTCGCACTGTAGTTGGTTTCCAGGCTTCTGTGGGACATGGTCATCACCAGCACTTCTCATGCTGTAATGTGCACCTGAGTCCCGAGACCGTGCAGAGTCTGACTCGGTGAGTGTGGGACGGTCCTAAGAGCCCGCATTTCTACCCACTCAGTGGCAGCATTGCGATGTGGAGATCACACTGTGAGTGTAAGGGTCTGTGAGGCCACAGGGCGCTCTTGCCCAGCACCCCCTTTCCTCCCTCGTTTTCTCAACACCAGGTCCCAGAGCTTTCAACAGACAATGAGCCCTCTTATGTGCCAGGCTGCAGAGATTGCTCCTCTCAGTGAGGCGGGGGAGGAACATGGCTGTTCAGGCTCCATGACCTTCGTGGAAAGAGCATAGGCCCAGACAGACTTCTTCCAGGATCTCGGGCTGCTCTTAGAGAGAGTTCTGTCACATCACAAAGGCCCAGCCACTCATAGTTTTGAGTTCCTCTATCCTCTGAAAGTAGGGTTCCATCACTGGTAGCCAAGAAGCTTACAAGCACACAACAAAGTTTCCTAAAGGACTAAATTATGACCAGATAAGGACTTGGACCCTGGAATGAATTCTGGGTCATCTTCAAACTATGGGTTTAACTGTGTTATTGTCAATTCCCCTGAAACTGCCATTTCAGCCACCACTCATTATTGGCCCACACTGACTGAGAGGCACCAGACCACTGGAGTGTGGGTTTGGGTGGAATCTGGCAAAGGGTCTTGCCAGGGTGCACTGAGTAGGTTCACTCCATTACTTACATCAAGCAGAGCAGTGACATTTGGTGAAAGTTCTTCAAAGGTTTTGATTCTCTCCAGGCTCATGAAATTGAAAGCATTTACATATCTAATGAAGAAGCAGAAAGAATAATCAGGAAAATACATCCAACTTTGATTAGTTAGGAGACCATGGGCACTGTATCTCAGCACCGATGAACCAAATACCAGAACGAATTATGTTACTCCTGAGACTGAAGGTCCCTCAGGAGCCCTGCAGTGATGCCGCTTCCTCCAGTGGTTGTTAACCCACATTTCATAGCTTTGAGCAAAACCCCAGAGGGATTTGAGAGACTCAGTAGTGGTTAGACCTCTGGCCCCTTGTGGAATCAAAAAATGTCAGGCCTAGAAGAGACCTGAGCCATCACGTAGTCTAAACACCCCACATTACAAAGAAGAGGAAGTAATGTAATGCCCAGAGATGTGACATGTCCTTATCATGTGGCTGCCTACTTCTAACATGATGTGAGGGAACAAATGCAATGACCTGTTAGGGTCACACAGCTGATTTAATGGCATAATGGAGTACTAGAGCTGCTCTTGTATATTCTGTTCTGTGATTACAGATTGGGAGAAATGGTTATTATTTGTGTGATTTCCCCTTAATGACCTCCAGACCTTTTGTTGGAGATACTTGAGGAAAGACTGTCAGAGATATCCACCATATGGTTACTCATAAGACAAGCTTATCTACTGATGTGTTGCTCAGTCTGATACCCTGTCACTGCTTGCAAGGCCTGGTTTCTTAGGCAAGCTCTCTATTGGGCGTAAGGCTAAGCAACGTCCTGGAAGGGCCCAAATATCTTCGACACCCCCCTCCCTGACCTCTGACCCAATCATACACTGCCAATTTATTTAATCCAAGCTAGTTTTCTCATCTTTAAAAAATGGATGGTTCCTCTGTTTCAGCCTCTTGGGTTGGTTGTGAACTGTGAACAGTGCCACTGACCTGCCACCCATTACCACAAATCTGGGCTGGCCACTGGGCTTCTAGGCTGTCAATCTTTTCAGACTGTGCCGTTTTTCCCAGTGCCTTCCCTGGTCACCTGCCAAGTTTGGCTGAACTGAGGTCAGAGTCCTAGGGTTGTGGCCACTGCAGATAAAGATGCTGGAAGGTCCACAGGACAGTCATTCCCAAAAAGAGTCCTACCTGCAGGAACAGGGAGGGAGTGGCAGAACACGTGGGCTAGAAGCTCTCTTCTGACACAATTTTGGCAACCTATTCCTCATGGGAACTTAATGTCCTTAACTGTATAACATGAATAATAATATCTCCTTGATATTATTGAATAATAATAATCCTAAATAGGATTATTTTGAACCTCAAAGGAGTCGGCATATGCAAAAAGCCTAGCATAGTATCAGTCTACACACAGCACATGTCTGTGTGACCATTAGTACTGAATGTATATGATACATGTAATAGTATAACCATTAGTATGGAGGTGTCATACATGTGTAAGCATTAGTACTAATGTGTGAGATATGTACAACAATTAGTAACAACATATGACATATATGTAACTGCTAGTACTGAACATGTGTGATACACATGTAGCCACCCTCCCTCCCCCCACAGGAGGCTCTCATATATTTCTTCCCTACCCCACTCTCCAATTTCTTTTTTTAAGTATATTTCTTTTATTGATTTCAGAGAGGAAGAGGGAGAGAGAGATAGAAACATCAATGATGAGAGAGAATCATTGATCGGCTGCCTCCTGCACGCCCTCTACTGAGGATCGAGCCCACAACCCAGGTATGTGCCCTTGGCCGGAATACAACCTGGGACCCTTCAGTCCGCAGGCCGATGCTCTATCCACTGAGCCAAACTGGCTATGACTCTCCAATTTCCTCTACAGTAATGAGAGATACATTCGTTTATCAGGTAAGAAAGAAAAATCCAGTGTGTTTGTTTAATTGTATCTAAACTCTTATGAAAATAGTCAATGTAACTGGGAAAAAATAAAGACAGAGGAATTATTCTAGAACTGTGGTTCCCAACCTTCTTTTGGCCATGCCCCACCTAAGCATCTCTAAAATCCTGATGCCCTCCTTGTGACATATAATTCTTATTATTCAAAAAGTGAATTCCTATTCATGTGGAGGAAGCCTGAAAGGACATTAATTTGGCCTAAACATGCTTCCAAAGAACATGGCATGAAAGAGAAAAATAAAAGAACAAAAGAACAGCTGAAGTACTAAGGAAGAAATCACTAAGAAATTGTTAAAATAATAATATGAAGTGATATGAAAAAATAGCAAATAAAGTTTCAAAACATATAATAGAGAACTGAAGTGCACAAATATGACATAATATATACTTTATATACTATAATAGTATATGAGGCCCCTAGAACTATAAGAAATGCAAAAAATTCACTGTTAATAACTCATTCTTGAATTGCCCCCCTTAAAAATCAAATTTCTGCCCTAACTGGTGTGAATCAGTGGATAAAGCATCAGCCTGCAGACTGAAGAGTCGCAGGTTTGATTCCAGTCAAGGGCATGTACCTTGGTTGTAGGCACATCCCCAGTAGGGGGTGTGCAGGAGGCAGCTAATTGATGTTTCTCTCTCATCCATGTTTCTAGCTCTCTATCCCTCTCCCTTCCTTTCTGTAAAAAAATCACTAAAATATATTTTTAAAAAATCAAATTGCCTCCCTTTGGGGCATACGCCCCACATTGGGAACCACTGTTCTAGAATAAGATAGATTTAAAGGAACTGAGGAAAATGCAAAGTGTTATTCTTGGTTGGATCCTTCTTTTAAGGTGTAAAAGATATTTAGAGAAATTTGAATACTTAACAATATTAAAGTATTATCAATTTCTTTGGTATGATAATTTTGATTGGTTACACAGGAGAATATCCTTACAAGATGTATACCAAAGTATTTAGGTGGATAGTGTCATAATGGTTTAGCCTTCTTTCAAATGCTTCATTAAAAAGAAAAATACACACACAGACAGTGGGTACAGATACATAAAAATATAGACCAAATAGGGGTAACTTAACTACAGTTAAATTTAGGAGGTGTGGGTTTTGTTGTTGTTGTTGTTATGTTGAAAACATTATAACATAAAGTTGGGAAAAGAAAAAATTCTTGCCTGAACTGGTTTGGCTCAGTAGATAGAGCGTCAGCCTGCAGACTCAAGGGTCCCAGGTTCAATTCCAGTCAAGGGCATGTACCTTGGTTGTGGACACATCCCCAGCAGGGAGTGTGCAAGAGGCAGCTGATCGATGTTTCTCTCTCATCGATGTTTCTAACTCTCTATCCCTCTCCCTTCCTCTTTGTAAAATATCAATAAAATGTATTTAAAAAGAAAGAAAGAAAGAAAAAAGTCTTACCTGACATTATCAGAACTTCCTGAATTAAACCTTGGAGCTGAAATATCTTCCTTGAAGCAGTCCTCAGGGAAGGCAGGAGTTGTGTAGGTGAACCCACTGTTTCCTGTCAAGATGGCATTTAGTGGGATATAGTCTTTGCCATCCTAAAATACCAAAGATAGAGCTGTAAGTGCAGAAATTTCTACTTCAACCAATTTTTGTGAAGCATTATGTGAGTTTCAACTACATTATATCTACAATCTTATTGTGTTTTGGAAAGATAATTCTATAAAAGATAATTATTGTGTAGGCACACACACACACCATTGTTTGTTTGTTTGTTTTTGCTGCTAATCTCGGTTATTAACAGCTATTAAAAGAAGAAAACATCCTCTTGGCTTACACCCAAAAAGGCGTTGGGCTTCTGGTATTGTAGACAGATTTACCTGTTGTACATTGGCTTGAAGCAAATCACCTAGCTTTTCCACAAGTTCTGCGAATCTTGGCCTTTCTTTGGGGTCTCTGTGCCAGCAGTCCAGCATGAGCTGATAGCTGTTCGGTGAAAGCATAAGAACAATGGTTAGAGAGCAGTGGCGATGATACAGCTGCCCCGGTGGGGTCTAAACTGGCAGTTGGACATCCCTCTTGCAATCTGGGACTGCTGGCTCCTATCCACTTGTCTGCCTGCCTGCCTGATCACCCCTAACTGCCCCCTGCTGGCCTTGTTGCCCCCTAACTGCCCCTCTGCCAGCCTGGTTTCCCTCTAACTGTCTGGAAGGAAGTTGGACGTCCAGAAAATGTCCAGTCAACTGGTCTAATTAGAATATTACCCTTTTATTAGTATAGATCTTTATTGTTGACATCCCCCATTTTCTCCCATTGGACACTATTATTTATTTATTTATTTATTTATTTATTTATTTATTTATTTTAAAATATATTTTATTGATTTTTTCCAGAGAGGAAGGGAGAGAGATAGAGAGTTAGAAACATCAATGAGAGAGAAACATCAATCAGCTGCCTCTTGCACATCCCCTTGTCCGGAATCGAACCTGGGACCTTTCAGTCTGCAGGCCGACACTCTACCCACTGAGCCAAACCGGTTAGGGCTGGACATTATCTTTTAACATTGGCCAAGGCCTTAATAGCAAAAAATACTATTCAGTAAAAACAATTCTGAGAAACAAAACAGTGTAGTCCAGGTATACATGTCCTGAGGTTCTGATTTAACGCAGGGATAAAATTCTAGGTGCCCAGGGGAATGGTGGCACCATGTGGTCTTCAGACATCCTCTGCTTTCCTCATAGTTGGATACTGAGTTTCTGTTTTCTGACAAGTACCCAGTAAAGCAGATGTCTGAAGTCTCTGAGTAAGGGATAGGAGCTCATAAAAATAACTTGTATGAATTGCAAATTCTCCTACTTTTGTCCAAACCTATGGGTCAAGACTCTTCTCAGAAATGACTCTGGTTCCCTCCCACCCTTTGTTTTATCTACTGTACCTATTCGCCTAACTCCCAGGGGGTGTAGAGTGGATCACTTGGCTCTGAGAGCTTGTGAAGGCCCTTTGGTGAGTGTGGTGTGTGGACCAAGGATGGGTACCACTGCACTGGACTCAATTACAGACAGAGGAGACTGGGGGTGAGGACGGGAACTCTAACCCTGGGCTGTTGTCCCTGTTCTCTGGGAGACACAGGACAGGCCTGCAGCTCTCACGGTTCCTAACAGTTCCTGACCAGCAGTGCCTCAGAGTAAGGGCTCAAGGCACTCATTCAAGCAACCTGGACCAGCCTATGGTGACCAGAAGTCTGAAGTAGCCTAAGACAGTCTGCACAGTCCTATGTGACCCTCATTTTTCAGGTACGTTTATATCTGTTATTCATTAAGACAGGTGGAAAAATATATACTACAGAGACAGGTGGTCACTAGACAAATGCCAGACGCGCCATGCTGCATGGGCTGTGGCAGAGGCTGGCCTCCTCCCCTCTGGCCACGTTCAGGCCTAATCATCCAAGGCTCCTTTATCTCTAGCAATAAACAGAGTCTCAGAGGCCATTGGGAGAGCATTAATCCTATCCATAGACAACCTACGAAAGGAAGCCGAAGCAAGAAAGACTTGGACTGGGAAAACTAAAAGGGGGTCTGAGACAGGGAGGACGGGTCAGAGGCCCCGCGTGCTCAGCCAGCAGCATCTCACACGGAGCAAGCAGCTGTTGGGGATGTGACAGTGAGCAGGGCTCTTCTGGGTTGTCTGTGCTGAAACTAGCAAGAGGGACCACCTACAACTCCTGCAGTTTTGTATTTTGATTCTTGGTTTCTAATTTCTAGTTTTCACTTCTCTTTCCTGAAATTCAATACAAATTATTTCAGCAAACACCAAAAAAATAAAAAATTAAGTGCTTATTCACTTATTGACAGCCATCTGATTAAACAGGGTCTTGGCAGAAAACCAATGACTTAGTGTTAAGCATTTTTACATCTCTAAGTAAACAAGTTTTAATAAAGTGAAGGGACACCAGTTGCGCCCAACTCTACAGCCCTTCTTGGAATAAGGGGGCAGGGGGCCTACGGGAAGAGCTTCCAGTCTGAGCCATCACCCACGCTCTTACATGCATGCCACTTTAAGCCAAGTTCAGGTCACGGAATCCCAGTTCTGAGAGCTGCACTCCGTCCTCACCCCGGCAATTTTCAAATGCTTCAGAATGGCTAAGGTTGAATTCTGTCCTTCTGAGCCAACACTTCATGAAACTGCATCTTACCTTTTACCATTTTGAAATAAATTCCTAGAATTAAGGAACAATCCTTCCTCTGGCCTGGGAGACTTGAAGGTTTGGGAAAGTCGAAAGGGAGCTTTTAGTCCACAGCTGACATGACTTTGTACCTCTACAGTGATTCTGGACCAGAAGCTGGGTAAGACTCAGAAATACACTCCGCAGATATGTAGCACAGTGTTGTGGACTTTGGACTCAGGCTGGGTTTGCTTAACTTACTGTCAATGTGGCAAATCACTTAGCTGTTGTGTGCCTTGGTTTTCTCATCTGCAAAATGGAGATTATAATAGTACCTACTGTATAGGGTTGTTATGAGCATTAGGAAAGTGAATATACGTTATAAGTGCAAAGACAGTGTCTGGCACTTAATAAGCACTAGATAACTATTACATATTTAATAATTAATGCAATTATTACTATTACTTAGTGATAGAGAACTCGTTCTTGTGATTTTCACATTATGTGAAAAGTAGAAGGAAATATTTAATTCAGAGCACGAGTGGACATGTTAGAGAAACCTCCTAAGGCATGTGGGGCATATTCCTAATTCAGCAGCTGTGAGATCTAGGGAGACCAGCCCAAAGGACTGGCTTCTAGATTTGTTTCCTCTGTTACTTAGTCAGCGGTTCCCAATCTGTGGGTTGAGACCCCTTTGGCGGTCAAACGACCCTTTCACAGGGTCACCTAAGACCATCCTGCATGTCAGATATTTACATTACAATTCATAACCGTAGCAACATTACAGTTATGAAGTAGCAACGCAAATAATTTTATGGTTGGGTCACAATTTGAGGAACTGTATTTAAAGGGTCAGAAGGTTGAGAACCACTGATTAGCTGATAGAGGACAAATCACTTCACCTCTCAGAGGCTTAGTTTCATTACTTATCACCTGCCTCCTCCTTAAGGTTGCAGGAACTGCAGAGGGGGAAACACAAAACCTAAGGTGCCAAGTAATCTCCTTTTAAACCAGATCTGGTGTTTGCCCCTCTCTACCAAGTAAAAGGGAACAAGTAATTAAAAACTCTCCATGCCGTGAGCACTACAGCCCCAATGCAGCCCTCGTGGCTAATTCATGTGTCCCCAGCTCTCAGAAAGGAGCCTTGCCTCCAGCTCCCTGCACTTTCCCAACAAGGAAACCATGTAAGGCTGCCCCAACTCTGCCTTCTCAGGCCTGAGTCCCCTGTCCTTCTCGCCTCACCCTGGGTCTGACCTAACCTTGTCTCCAGACCTGAAGGAAAGAGACAGAGACCTTGCCCTTTGGCCAAGCCCACATTTCCTCCATTCCCTCCGACTCCTCCCCAGAGGCCATCCCAGGGCTTCTGACAAGACCCCATTGTGTGGGTGGGATGGGGAGGGCTGCCTGCCAGTTCAGGAAAGGTGGTGCCGCCCTGGGGAGGCCCAAGTCCTTGTCAGCAGCTCAACAAAACTGCAAGTGTCATCACATTCCTGCTCAGGAAGAAAGAGCATCCAAGAGAGGCAAGCAAGCCCCGAGCAATGGAGGAAGCTCCACACAGTGCCTGTCACCTTCCTGGAGTCACAGGACTGCACAGCAGGAAGCACCGCAAGACACTGGAGGCAGCTGCAGCCAGTTCCTAAGATGAGTCTAAAGCAGTCTTGTTGCCCAAGTTGCCTCCTGTGGAGTATAATGACTGATTCCATCAGGAAATCCCCCGCTTCCTCTCCTACACCTCTTCCCCTGCATTCCAAACCCAGCCCCCTCACTGGTCTTTAGTGAGGACAGAGGACTGGTCATAGGAGCTTCTAGCATGTTGTCCCTGTGGCTGCTTACTTATTTGGCTTCCACTTTGTGAGTGAGGACAAGGTCTTGCATTTAGTTCCTGGGTGGTCTGTTAATTTTGCCTGGATTCATACCTAGAATTGAGTTTCTAACTTCAGTTCCCAGCCAGAGGCTTTGCAAAGCCATGCCAGTGGTCAGGAGAGGAAATAGTAAGGATGGCTCAAGGTCAGGGTGCCTCATTCTGGAAGATACTCCAGCACAATTGGACCCAATTGAGGCTAAGCAGGACTGGGATGCTAAAACTCAATAAATGTCCCCTTTCTGAGGTGTCCTGCTGGCACGAGAGTTGACAAGGGTATGGAGGAGGCCCAGGACTCACATTTCAGGAGTTGCGTACTCAGGAGCCCTCATCCTCATGCCTTCCTTCAGGCGGCTACAGAAGTCCTCGTCCATCTGCACTCCTGGGTATGGAGACCCACCTGCGCGAGACAATGGGGAAAGCACAGGGCACATCAGGGCTTCAGGGTACAAAAAACTATAAGGGGGTCCTTTTCATCCCTTTAAAGTGATGGTTTAGTAATAAATTCACAGTGACTGGAATGGATCTCCACACACAGTACAACCCACACTGAAGCTCAGCAAATGCCTCCTAGTGACTCATGCTTGCCTCGCCAGTCCCATGGGGCTGGGTGTCCGATACCTCAGATCATTCCTGTGGTATGCTCAGGAGAGAGGGTGTCATCTGAAGGGTCCCTTCTCTTTTCCCAAAAGGAACTCTAAGGAAATCAGTCATTACACTTATTCCTTGCATTAATAAACTTCATTTTAAAAGGCCAAGGTCACTTGTGGTTTACTCACACCTCCGTGAGAGTGATTTGAATTCACTACTTTCCTGGAAACTTCTCACAGAACTGGGCACTAGTTGCTGTGCTAGGACTGAGGGAGAGGGGCCTTGAACTCCAGGAGGAGCTGAATGTAGGGAGGGCCTAGACTTCGCCTTTGGAGAATTTTGCTGTTCAGGATGCCCATATAACATTTCCTCTTAGGGGGATTCTTGGCTTGGAGCAGTGAGCCGGGCCTCCTAGTCTGCTCTGTTCCAGACCTCGAACTAGTCAGTCTCAGCATGTGTTTGTCTGTACTTTCCAGTGATTACTGCTGGTAGGAAGCAGCTGGGGGGTGTGCAGTGCTGGCACTGTGTCACTGTGGGGCCATGTGGCCGCCAAGCTGCTTTCAAAGACTGGAAGCAACAGGTGCCTGTCATCGAAAGCAGGGGAATGATTTCCACACATTACAGGAAACCAGGGATGTTACTGGGTGACTTTTATTTGTTCTAAAAGGCAAATTTTTGGCAAAGTTCAAAAGACTCTTGGCTACACCCCACATTTGGAAGGCTTCAGAGCATCATTGTGTGTCTGCAAGCAGATGTGGACTCTGTGCACATCTGTGTGCTCAGGGCCTTGAACAAGTCTCCTAGCCACCCACAGTGGATGTTTCTGGAAGCAGAATAACAACATCCAATGTCCCCGTCTTTCATCCTGCATACACCACTCTCCGGGCCTAGCTGTGTTTACATGAGCTGCACTCACTACCCAGGCCTCCTGCTCCTAACACTGGCTGACTTGTGCTTGCTGGGGCCTTTCCTAGGAAACTCTGAAGGAGGCATGATGCAGGGAGGGAGGAAGGAAGGGCAGCAGGAGTCCGTGTGTTTGAGGATTAGGAGAAGGGGGGAAAGGACAAAGAAAGGAGTAGCCCGATTGGCTGAATGTAAACCCGAGGCCAGGTTTGTACTGGTCCGACCTTGTTTGTGTCTATGAAAGCATCCTTACTTGGAAGGGATCACATGCACGCACCACTCCTCACCTGAGATTCTGCACGGACCCACGCTCTGTGAGGGTTTTAGGTTCTTTTAGAAGCTGACCTGAAGGTTGTATCTACCCAAAGGACACTCAGCAGACATTTGGTTCTTGTCTAGTTGATCTCTTCCTTCCCCCAACTTTACCTAAGGAGAAGATTTCCCACAGCAGTACTCCGTAAGACCACACGTCGCTCTTGGTGCTGTAGACTTTGTCAAAGATGGATTCAGGAGCCATCCACTTCAGGGGAAGTCGCGTCTGGAAAAGGGCAAGGGGGCCTTGAGCAGAAGGACATGCAAACAAAGCACATTCAACCCAAGTGCCCGTAGGGTCGCTTCCCCAATAACACACAGGGCCCAGGAATCATTTCCTAGAGCAGTTATGGTTTCCTAACACGGAGAAAATGCTTACAACATGCAGATATACCAACAGAGAGCTGTGGGCTACGTGATTCTTAGGAAGGTAAGTTCTGTTTAGTGAGGCCCTCCTAGGTGTCCAGCATCTTAACTCCATGATTGTAAGTAATCAGTCTCCCCCGCAAAACCTGCACTCCACAGGGACCTGGAAAAGGGTGATCTGAATTGGAAGACATCCTGAAAAATCCATAATTTCCAGAAATTTTTCTTCAGAAGGAGGATTTTGAACAGCATTCTTATGTAAAAAGACAGAATTTTAAAAGTCATTAAATGGGGGTAGTGGTTGCCCTGACTGGTTTGACTCAGTGGATAGAGCATCAGCCTGTGGAGTGAAGGGTCCCGGATTCGATTCCGGTCAAGGGCATGTACCTTGGTTGCGGGCACATCCCCGGTGGGAGGTGTGCAGAAGGCAGCTGATTGATGTTTCTCTCTCATTGATGTTTCCAACTCTCTATCCCTCTCCCTTCCTCTCTGTAAAAAAATCAATAAAATATATTTTTTAAAAAATGGGGTTAGTGGCAAAGGCACAGGAAGGAAAGAAGGTGATATAGACAGTATCTGGGAAACCATATGGCTGGTTTTTAGGTGTCCAGACACAGTTTTGTTCTCTCCTTGGTAACAGGGATCCTGGTAAGTTAGACCTTGCCGCCTTAGATGGATGGGAACGAAGTATGGGACAATGGAGAGACAAAGAGAAAAATGCAAGGGGGAGGAGCAGGGAGAGGCTGATAGAGATACAGACGAACAGAAGGGGACAGACAGATGCATAGGTAGATGCCATCTCTGCAAGTCAGGGCTCCGCAAGAAAGTTTTGTTTTGTTTTTTTGTAGGTTTTTTTTTTTTTTTTTTAATAAAAAGAGACTGGAGCAGTGGCTCTCAAAGTAAAGTCCTGGGACCAGCTGTGTCAGCAGCATCTAGAAACTTGTTGGAAAGGCAAATTCTCAGGCTCCACACAAGACTTACTAAGTTAGAGTTTCTGGAGGTGGGGCCCAGCCAACTAGAGTAATAAGCCCTTCAGGCGATTTGTGAGTACACTGAAGTCTGAGAACCGCTACTGAAGAGTAATCGGCAGGGCCCAGACACAGGCTTAGGGTGCAGGCTGAGAAGAGAGGACACAGGAGGTCACCCACAAAAGTGAAACATAACATTGTGTTCACAAACAAGCAGAGAAGAGCCAGGGTGAGCCACAGGTAGACGCTATGCATGGAAGGCGGGGGTGAGGAGGGGAGCAGCTTCCTCAATAACAAGATAATACCAATACCTCCCCACCCTTTCCTGAGATATATACACCTGCTGAATCAATCATCTGGGTTTATCTGAGGGAAAGAGTCCAGGCTGTTCTTTCCAGTGATTCCAAAAACTCCCACAGGAGTCAAAGGGAGGTGTCCAGAGCCCTGCTAAACACTTCCCAGGTTAGCCATCTCAGGCAGCACTGCCCAGAGGACAGGTACCACCCCCGAAGTGAGGGAAGAACAGCGGCCATTCAGACAAGGGCACCCGCACAGGGCCCTCTGGGACACAGCCTTCGCTTGTCTCCACAGAAAGCACACAATGGTTTCCAGGGCACCACTGTCGAGGAAGTGTAAATATTGACCAAGGGCATGGGTCTATGTTTAAAAATGATTGGGTGTAAACAAGTCAAAGAAACATCAAACTGACTTACATCTCCTTTTCTCACGTAATCGGGGTTCTTATAAATATCCCGGGCAAGGCCAAAATCGCAAATCTTCACCACGTTGTTCTCAGCTAACAGAATGTTTCGTGCTGCCAGGTCCCGGTGAATGCACTATAATGAAACAGTTGCATAATCAATGCATTTCCTTAGTCTAACTGATTAATTTCCTGTGGCTTCTCAGTGTCATTCTTCTTCTTAATTTGAGGATCTGTTACACAACGGAAGCAACCCCAGTGCACATGGAGTTACCATAAACATGAAGCGCCTCGTTACAAATAGAGGTCCCCGGAGGCCCCAAACTCAAGGCAGGGCCTGCATCTGCTTTGCTACTGTTTTGCAGCTCAGCATCCTCTTCAATGAAGCTGCAAATAAATTCTCCCAGGGAGCAAAACTTCCTCCCAAACTTTGGTCCTCCAGCTATAGCTCCCAGGAGGGCCCCACAGCTGGACTAACAGAACTCTACTGGGAACGGAGTGTTCGGAGGCTCTGGCCAGCGCTGCAGATATGTGAGGGCAACGTGAAGAATGGGGACCAGGTCTGTCCAGTCAAATTTTCCCCTAGAGTTCAGTTCTACCCTCTGGTATTAAGACTTGGTGTTCTCAAAACTCCTCGCTCCTATCAGGACAAATTCAGGCACCAGTCATGATATTTACTCTATATTTAAGGACATAAGCATAAGCAAATACTAGGAAAAGTGGATTGATAGCCAACATGTGTATTTGTCCATGTCAGTCTCCACATGTCCAGCCCTGGCAAAGAAGAGCAACAGTAAAGAGCAAGGCTGACCTTTCTTGAAGACAAAAAGTCCATGCCTCTGGCCACTTGAAAACTGTAAGAAATTAGATCTTCCATAGTTATGGGCTGCTTGTAGAAATCCTCAGAATCTGGAAAGTATTAAAACCGTAGCTGTTTGTAATGATGCTTGTTATTATGCCAAATCCCGGTTTATTGGATCAATGTTAGTAAAACATAAAACAAACCAATAAGTGGATCAGAGTTCATTTTCAAGAGCATTTGAGTTTCAGTACGAATATCAGAGATTTTTCCAGGCCTCCAGCCCATTTCCCAAGCATGGGGGTGGGGGTAGGAGGTGGGGGTGACCCGTTAAGACAAAAAGGCTTGAGGAGAGACAATTGTGCAGAGTTCCCTGTCAAAATTAGCAACTCTGTAAATAATCTTATTCAAATCTTATCTCCTCAGGACATTACCCTTCGAGTCTCCCACGGATGTTTATTAGGGTGATAAATAAGAAAAAAATTTCAGAGATGCACAGTATGTTGTAAAAATATCTCAGACTGTAGGACAGGAAGGAATTAATACCTACCCTCCTCTTCCTCCACATCACTCAGACTTTTATCTTCCTGAAAGCCGGAGCTTGCGAAGCTCTCGCTGCTGGTGACACTGTCTAGTCGTCGTTTCTTGCCTTGCTCCACGTCTGGCTCCATTTTTTCTTTCTTAGGCTCCATGTGTAATGCTGCATCCTTTGAACAGACCAAGAAGGACACAGATAAGGGAGCTCCAGAACCGAGATGGAGAAGATAGTACCTCAAACTGGCAATTGCCCGACTTGAGAGAATGTCATTCCACAAAATAGACAGCAAATTAGCAGCAAGGCACCTGGCTACTCCTGGGGTTGTGGAGTCTATGCTGCTGTGGGTGGGCTTCGAGCCAGCATCCTAAGCAGGATAAAGGAGTAGTAATCTCAGCTGGAACTCACTGAGAGCTTACTCTGTGTGATCCAGAATATTAAAAAAAAATTAGGTATATTTTCTCATTTCATCTTTCCAACAATTCCACAAAGTAGCTCTTGCTTATACATAAAGAAATAGGTTTAGAGAAGTCAAGTAATCAAAGTCACATGCAGCTAGTAAACGGCAAAGCTTGAACTCAGGTTTGGTTATCTTCAGTTTGTGCCCTTAACCACTCCTCCCAACCCATGTGGCAGCTTATGAAAGAGACATGAATGGCGGAAAATCATTCCCAGCGGACTTGAAGCTTCACTTTGTAATCCCTACGAGGAGCAATAAGAGAGGGCAGTAGCACCAGTTTCTCTGGTTTCCTTAGGAACGGAGGGAACATGAACATTATTTTTTCTTCCAATGCAAACAAAGATACAGTTAGACCGTGACAAGGGTAGAAAAGGCCTTCCATCCTGGACAGGGCATCCAAGCCGTGGTGTGTCGTCTAGCTCATCCATTAGCGATGTGATCTTGGGCAAATCACCTTATTTTTCTGGGTTTTATTTTCCTCATCTGAAAGTCTCTATTATCCTATCATGTTCGGACTCAGAGAAAAATGAGTTATTGGTCTGTGTGTTTATGTGGAACCAGAAAAGATTTGTATCACATTTAATTAACAGCCGTGACCATTGAACCTTAGCACTCCCAGTGGCCTCATGACGGGACCAGGTAACTAGTCTCAATTCTTCCAGATGGCAATATTGACACAAGGACAAGGGGGACTGGGGTTCAGTGCTGTCCCCTAAGCTGCCAGCACACTGAGGCAGTGCTAGGATTAGCCAGGCTTCCTGCCTTTCCTGGGCTTTTCCTAGAAATGTCACAAAATAGGAGTGATCCCTCCACTAGAGGGCGCAGTTGGAGCAAGCAGAGGGCAGAGGAGAGCGTTTCAAATTCTAAGTGTTGAGGGTACTAGGCTGCTGCCCCCTGAGAGACCTTCCTGAGCTGCGGGACAGGAGGCAGGCCCCCGAGTGAACAGCCACTGCCGCTCCGGTGACCTATCTGAAAGCTGGTAAAGAACATCTCCCTGAGGCAGTTAGATTTGATTCTGCTCAGTTGGGGACTGGAATTTTATTTATTACAAGACCCTCTCCAGGACAGAAGGCAGCAGGGAAGAGTGCTGGCAAGGTTGTGGGGGAGAAAAGTGCTCGATGGGCCCATTCAGGGCTCAGGGCCACGCTCTCCGGGCAGCCTTCTTCCTGACGTTCCCAGAAGTCTCAACCTGGGGCATGTCTCCCAAGAACCGTAACTCGAGCTCCCTCATTCGCTTTCTGACTGTCAGCCAAGGGCATTTTCAGACTTGCTTATTGGTAACTATTTCTGTTAAATAAAGGTTGATTTACTGGACTTTTAGGACTCTGACAGAAAGCAGTGAACTTATTTAGAAAATGAAATATCCCATTTCTATTTAGCCGTTTGGGTTTTTCTTCACCTTCTCTTTATATTGCTTTAGGTTCCAAATGTGAAATATAGCCATGTGTTTTCCATGTAATACTAGGCTTCACCAACAGGGAGGTGAATCATTGGATATAGCCAGAGAAGGAAGCAAACTCTTCAAAACAAAGGACGCACAAATCCGAATGTTCCATCCTGCCCTGATCCCTGGGGTATTCTGCTGCCTTAGTTCTTCCTGAAGCCAGTCTAGGATTTCAGGACTGGTTTGTACGGCCCTCAGCTCAGGGCACTGCTTTCCACTTCTTATGTTTTCTCCCCCTCCTTATCCAGTGTAGTGCCGAGAAAAGCATTCGAAGGGGAGACAAGAGAGCTGGGTTCTTTCTTTCATCTCTTGGTAGGTGTGTGTCCTTAAGTCAATCACTCAACTTTTCTGACCACATCTGTACTGTGAAGGTGTGTAATAGCTGATCACAAAGATCCCATTCAGCTTACAGGTTCTAATGATGAGAGGACATGGTTTAAAATTGGGGAAAATATGTCCTCACATATAGGCTGCCCATCTGGTAGAGCATGTTTGTCTTTGGTTGGATCAAAGTTTAAGAGATGAGAGACTGGGCTAGTTGTCCAGTGGTTTTTACTTGTGTGCCACATGACCACTCTCGCCCATGTGATAGAGATAGGCATCACTCATGGGTTTTGGACACTTAACCTATTATATAGATCATACAGACCAGTGGCATTCCGTTGGATTCACCTATTCTACTTCAGTGGGTCAATGACGATGATGATAGTTAACATTCATTGAATGTTTATCTGTAGGTAATTCTCTGAACAATGAGTTGGGTTCTATTATTACTTTTGTTTAATAAATGAGAAACTTAAATTTAAAGAGACTGAGTAACTTGCTCAAGGTCCCAGGTCTCATGAGTGATAGAAACAGGATTTAAATACAGGCAGTCTGGATGCAGAGTCTGAGTGCTTAACCCACCTCACTACATGGATTCCTCATCAACACTGCTAATTATCAGTTAATAATATTGAATCATTGTCTGCCGAACTTCCCAGACCAAAGGAGGACACTGCATTGGTGGGATGGGTCACACTGGCAAAGTTTTATTAGTCTTTTTTCCTCCATTCAATAATCTCTTTTAATCTTGGTTTGTCTTTAGCACTTGGACCCATGTGTTTCTTTTATTATATAGCCTTATTTTAGTGGATAAGGCTGGTTCAGTGCATATGTAGGGGTGACAGGTGGTGAGGGTGTGAAGAAGTGGGAGAAAGGAAAGTGGGAAGGAAAGAAAATGATTTCTCGAACTCCATCATTGACCTATTGTTTACTGTAAAGTCACTCAGTTGATTTCTCTAATCTAATTTCTCTAATCTAATAAACGGAGACAATTAAACTTGCTATCTTTATAAAACAAGTGACTAAGTGATTTGTGTGTGTGTGTTTATCTGGGGAGAGAGAAGGAGAGGGAGAAAGAGAGAGATAAAGTTGATTTGATAGGTGTTTAGATAGACAGCTAGCAAATTTTAATCCTTATTTATTGCTCCATACACTAGGATCAAATTCTCTGTGCTGTCCGCAAAAAGAGTGTAAGGAAATTTTTAAGAAAGAGGGAAACCCAGACATTAGTCTAATGGAAATATATAGGTTTCTCTTGCTTTATGGGACAATAGCCTAGATGGAAAGTCATTGCTATCTTTAAGAATGTCCAACCCCTAAATTCCTTACCTTGTTGAGAAAGAATAAGTCTCGTTTGCTCTTGAGATAGTTGGACAGGTTTCCATATTTGCAATATTCAACGATCACCATCAGAGGCCCTGCAGCCAAAACAACACATGCTCAGCCACACCAAGCAGGCCAGCCAGGTGCCAGCCTGAGAAGCCCCGGACCAGCTTGTCTCTGTGTTAATGGGGTCTAGGGATGCAATTTTGGGTGAGAGATTTTTTTTCAATTAAAAAAATTCAAAAGGAATAGGAGACAATTGGGGGTTGGGAGTGGGGAGAAGCAGGAAAAAAAAGAGGAGAAAGAATTTTGAGGTGGGGAGGGGCCGGTGCCAGGGCTCTCCCTGTAGGTTGCTGCCACCTTCTGTTTGTTAGCCACACCCTAGTGAGTAGAGGGGCCTCAGGATATTGTCACAGTAACCCAAGGATTATCAGGCAGGTCCTCCCTTTCAGTGCTGAAAACAGACCGGTTCTGTCTGGACTCTTCCCAGCCAGGTGGGGGTGTCCGCACAGCCTTTGCCCCAGGCTTGTCAGAAGGGCTAAAGCAGGGTTGGCAAACTTTTTTTTTAAAGGGCCAGAGAGCAAATATTTTAGGCTTTGTAGCCATACAGCTCAATGCAGCCCGTGTAGTGTGAAAGCAGCTATAGATGACAATGCAACCAAATGAGTGATGGTGCTGCAATAAAACTTCATGAACATATAAATTTGAATTTCATATAATTCTCACAAAAGATTATTCTTTTGAGTTTTTCCCCTCAACTATTTAAAACGGCCAAATTAATCTCACAGGCTGGCCCCATGGTTTGCCGATTCCTGGTTAAAAAGAAGCAAGAGGGTTGGGAAGAAAAACACACCCAGGTGCAACTCGGTCTCCAAATGGTGCCCCAAAGGCTGCTCCTGCCTCCTCTGGCGCCTGCACTCCCCACTGCTTCCCCCACAGGCCCCGGCAGGCCAGAGGGTGATCCTGGGGCAGTTCCACGTGCTTGGAGCACAGCTGCAGCCCCTGGGGTTCCTTGAGCCTCAGGGCACAGGCTCCCTAGCCTTTCAGGCTCACAGAGGCTGCCTGCTCAGCAGAGGGGTGCTCTGTGTCTGTCAGGACTTTGCATGTTAGAAGGCTTGACTGCACCTCCTCTGCCCTCCAATAAGGAACAGGAAGCTGCTTCCACAGGTTGTGTGTCACCCACCATGAGGAGGAGCCTGCAGTCCCTGCCTGCAGGAGGGGCCTCCGCCCTGAGGCCGCTACACGGAGCTCAGAGGCACAGGTGAAGGGGTTCTCTGATGAGCCCTGGTCCGTTCTGAAGGTGACTTTGGAGGAGCGTGACCAGAGCTGGGGTCAGTGCATAGGTTGCACATTCCTTTGAAGCTTCACCTAAGCTAATGAGTGTTCCTGAAGACCTTTCCGTCCTCGCCTGTGGGAAGGTTAGTGCTTGGCTGTCCTTCCCTTCGGAACCTTTAAATTAACTGCACAGGGAAGGCATTTCTAGAGCGGCCTTCTTTCCATTTTCTTTCATAAATGGAAAAACTGTTTCCTCCGGATCTTTTGAAAGGCCATTTTCTAGGAGGTGAGGAGGAACAGGGGTGGGGAGAAGAAGCTGTATGTGGGAGAACTCCGCTTCTAGCTCGGGAGCCCGAGATGGAGCAGCACAGCCTGTCCCTCTCATTTACCTCCTTGCTTGGTACAGGCTCCCAGCAGGTTGACTACGTTCAGGTGGTGGCCAATGTGGGTCAGGATCTTGAGCTCAGTCATCAGAGCTTTGTACTCGCTGGCTGTGGCGCCCTCTGTGCGAGAAGCAAGGAAGAGTCAAGGCGACAGGACAATGAGGCTCTTTCCGCCGGAAGCGGCGCTCCTGCCCTCCATGTTTGTCAGTGCTCAGCCTGTTGCTTCATTAACTTCCCCACATTCTGCAGAAAGGCCAAGCCTCCAGACTGTTTTCATTACTCCCACCCTCCTGAGCCAACATCCTTTTGATTACAGTAAGGCCCAGAGTGGTGGTGGGGTTAGTCACTGCACATTTCCTCTCTGTGGACCTAGGCCTGCTCAGTAATGTGCTGACTCAGAGCAAGGCACCTTGTGAAAATGCCTTCCAAAGACTTCCCTCCGTCAGAACCAGGCACAGCAAGAACCTTCCAGGCAGGATGTGCCCGCCGCTTACCTCTTTTCCTCATTTGTCCCCTCTTTGAGGTGTTACAAAGAAGGAGCACAAATGGCCACAAGTGACACCCCTCCCCCCCTTTATAAAGATCTTTCAATGTGTTATTTTCTCCCTTTAACCTTTTTCTCCCTGCAGTCCACAGGGTTATCTCAAGTTGTGAGGATCCATAAGCATCTGACTTCAATTTCATTCTCAGAAATAAACATCAGTCTAAGAATTAACAAAGTCTAAAGCCTAAGTTCTATCTGTTTTTATTAGTTAATTTCTAGGGCATTTAAATCTTTTAAGTTATTTTTAGAAATACAAAGTTGTATAATCTTGCTGAAAGATTTCAACAGTATGAGATATATAGAGTAAAAAGTGAAAGCCACTCCAGCCCACTTAACTTTTTAGAAGTAACCACTGTTAATCTTTTGGAATTTCAGACCTTTTCTATGCTTTTATAAAAGAATATATATCCAATCAAAGATTTTTTTTACTTACATAAGTGAGATGACATATAAATGGGATTATATACATCTCTATATATGGACAGATATAATTTGCTTTTCCTTCTTTTAATGTGTCAGAGACTCTTTTCCAGCTTTTTAATTGGTTTATGGCATTCCTAACATTTAGATCATCTAAAGTTTTTTTCTCTCTATTACAAACAATGCTGTAGCTTGGCAAGTGTGGCTCAGTGTTGAGCATTGACCTATGAACCAGGAGGTCATGGTTCGATTCCCAGTCAGGGCCCATGCGCAAGTTATAAGCTTGATACCCCATGGGGGACATGCAGGAGGCACCAATCAATGATTCTCTCTCATCATTGTGTTTCTATCTTTCTCTCCCTCTCCATTCCTCTCTGAAATCAATAAAAAAGTGTATATTAAAAAAAGAAAAACAAATAATGCCATAATAGACAGCCTGTGTGTAATCCTTGAGCACATGTGCAAGTATTTCTGTAAGATAGTACTGGAATAGGTCAGAGGATGTGCATGCAACATTGTGATAGATACCAATACAGTATTTCTTAAGTACAAATCATCCTATATAATAAAGAGGTAATATGCAATTGACCATCACTCTAACACACAAGATGCTGCTCCCATGTGGACACAAGATGGCTTCCAAGGGAAGGCAGTTGGGGGGAACCCAGGCTGGCAGGGGAGGACAGTTGGGAGGGGACCTGGGCCTGGAGAGGAGGGCAGTTGGGGGGAACCCAGGCCTGCAGGTGAGGGCAGTTGGGGGGAACTAAGCCTGCAGAGAAGGGCAGTTGGGGGCGACCAGGCCTGCAGGGGAGGACAATTAGGGATGACCAGGCCTGTAGGAGAGGGCAGTTAGGGGTGACCAGACTGTCAGGAGAGGGCAGTTAGGGGTGACCAGGATGGCAAAGGAGGGCAGTTGGGGGTGACCAGGCCAGCAGGGGATCAGTTAGGCATTGATCACGCTGGCGGGACAGTCCCGATTTTTAACAGTTTGTCCTGCGTCCCGCAGCATTTTTAAAAAGTCCCGATTACTCTTTGTAATATTTTAAGTAATAAAAAAAAAAGAAAGAAAAAGAAAAAAAAAAGAATCCCCCTGGTCAATGGTGTACAACTTTAAATCTGGTCACCTTAAGTTAGGGGCAATCAGGCGAGCGGTTGGGAACCAGCAGTCCTGGATTGTGAGAGGGATGTCCAACTGCCCTCGTGGGGTCCCAGATTGGAGAGGGTGCAGGCTGGACACACACACACGCACACACACACACACACACACACACACACACACACACACCCTGTGCACAAATTTCATGCACCAGGCCTCTAGTTGTTTAATAATAGATGAACTTTGGGAGGCTTCCAGTGAGATTGGGTTTGGCTCACAGGAAATTCTTAACAAATATTTGTTAAATAAATAAACAACATGATTACTCTTCTCATTTCAGATATGGGCATAAGGCCCCAAAAGGTTAAAGGTTTTGCTCAAGGGCACTTTGAAAGAGTTTCTGACTCATGGTCTTTATTTGACATTCTGCCTTTCAATTTCTCCTAGAAACAGATGGCCAACCAATTTAAAAACAAGAAAGCTGAATGAAAATGGTTTTTAGAAATTTTGTATAGTGGATGATTTGGTGGCTTAAAAAAGATAAGCATTTATAAAAATATTACACATACTATTCCTGTACTACATAGAGTAGATTCTTTGGGCCTTTAATGTCAGAATTTCTCTCCTCAAAGTCATCAATCCCTTCATGCATTTATACCCCTCTAGCACAGTCAACTTGCTTCTCCCAGAGTCAGAGTGTGGTAGTAAGCAGGGAGACAGGAGCAGCAGAGGAAGCAGATGCTTCCAGATTTAGTTCCAGTGTATCTCAAGGTGGGATACTTGCTTGCCTCAGGATTTTGGAGCAATGAACCATGTTTAGGAGGCAGTCATCACCTCTTTGGTAGCACTGTGGTGTGGGGGAAAGAGCACTGCCCTCAAAACTACAAAACTTGCACTCAAATCCTTACTTATATACTGGGGAGCTGTGTGGTCTTGCAAAAGCTATTTCATCTTTCTGGGTCATTATTCTTTATCTGCAAACTGGGATAATAATAATATATACCTCACAGGGCTGTAGAGAGAGGTGATGTCAGAGGAATGATGGTGTAAGAACACCTCTTTTCCTCTCCCCCTGATCTTTCAACAAGTTAACCACCTATAATTCAATGAAGAAGTCCCTGCTCAACACAGATGCATGCCTGAGGACATGCACACTGAAACACCTAAAGGTGGGCATTGGGGGATAAAAGGGTAGATGAGAAGGGAGGAAAGTGCAGACATGGCCAAGGACAAGGCCATAGATGCAGCCCTGCAGCATAGCTGGGAACTAGCAGCCTAGCAAGGAGAGGGGAGAAAGCTGGTGGTGGAGGTAGCAGGCATTTCCTTCAGCCTGGAGGAACAGAGGGGGAAGCCCAGAAGGGCAATCTATAAGCTGTGAGCTTCAAGCTTCCAGTAGCAAGAGGGGACATTGTCTGAGTTGTGTGATTGTATATGAGTGGCGAGAGAGTATAGTGTCTGAATCTTGGGCATGCAGCGAGTAGGGTTGGAGTCACGTGAGCAGCAGGAGTGAGTGAATCCTGAGTCAACAGGTGCCCACTCTACAGAGCAGTGGGTGCTGATGTGAGGCTCCCCACTGCTGGGCCTGGTGGTGGTGTTTCAGGCAAAGGAAATCACAGAGCCTTGCTACTGCTTAGAATCCCCAAACTTGCCTCCCGTTACCCTTGGAGTTGGCTTCAGGAGCATATTGTCTGTAAACCACGTGCTGTTTTAGTAGAATTGCTGTTTCCCCCTGTGACTGAACCCCAGGAGGGGTGCTCGGGCCAGACCTGCAGAGGTCAGGGGTCACCATTATGGTGAGGGCAAAACAAATCCCACCCACAAACATTCTGGGGTACTGTCTTCTGGAAGCTACAGAGGCTCAAATCTGGTAGGGCTTAGAGGTAAACATCTTGCAATTCAGCATCATCTACTGGAACAAAGGAAAAAGACCTCCCCGAGGTAAATGTGAAACAAAGAAGGGCAGCAAATACCACAAAGAACCACATAATGACAATGACCAGAAAGAAATGAAAGATCCTCAGACAGTAGGCTGGGAAACATGGAGTTATGTGATATAAATGATAGAAGTTTCAAGATTGCAATTCTGAAATTACTCAATAAGATGCGAGAAAATACTGACAGGCAATTCAGTGCACTCAGGAAACAAATCAATGAACAGAATGAACATTTCTTCAAGGAAATTGAAACTTTAAATAATGAATATATCAGCACTCCTGGAAATGAAGCAGGCAATTGAGGATATTAAGAGTGAGCTGTTGAGCATAGGAAACAGAACCAACCAATTAGAGGAAAGAACTAGTGATATTGAAGAAAGGAATCAAGAAATGAATGACACAGAAGGAAGAAGAGAGAGACCTAAGAATAAAGAAAAATGAAAGAGCTCTACAAGACCTCTCTGACTCCATCAGAAAAAGAAATATCAGAATCATAGGCATTGTGGAGAAGGCAGAGAGGGAGCATGGAATGGAGACTCTGTTAAAACAAATAGTAGATGAGAACTTCTCAAATCTATGGAAAGAACTAGATCCTCAAATCCAAGAAGCAAACAGAACACTTAGTTACATCAATCCAAAGAGGCCCTCTCCAAGGCACTTGGTGATAAAGCTGTCAAAAATTAATGACAAAGACAAAAGAACACCTGCAGACTAGATTCACCAATTGTTAACCCACTCATTTTAACCCACTCATTTTATCATATGGGATGGATCCATCTGTATCATTGCTTTTGAATCATTTGAGGGTAAGTTACATGCATTGATACTTTAGTGTTCATTTCCTAAGAATATTCATTTATGCAATCACAGCAGTGTTATCAACTTCAGTAAATTTAATATTGGTTCAATACTTTAATCCATCATTCTGATTCCATTTTATCAGTGGCCCCAATATTTTCCAGTACAGAAGCCAGCCTGGGGTCAGGGACTGCACAGAGTTATCACATCTCTTTGAGAGCCTTACTGAGTAGATCCAGCTTTGCTATCAATCTCTCCTTGTCACGGGGCACTCAGAATTCACCTGTAAACTGAGATTGTGGCAACTGCCCCACCAATCTCTTTGTGAGTAAAGGCACTTTAACAATCTAAAAATAAATAAATAAATAAATAAAAGAAAATAATGACAAAAAATTTTCTCAAAGCAGCCAGGGAAAAGAAGGAAGTGACCTACAAAGGAAAACCCATCAGAATTTCATCCAACTTCTCAGCAGAAACTCTACAAGCCAGAAGAGAGTGGAATCAAATATTCAAACATTTAAAAGAGAGAAATTACCAGCCACAAATAATACATGCAGCAAAATTATCTTTTAAATCTGAAGGAAAAATAAGAATGTTCCCAGATACACAGAAACTAAGCAATTTTATCACCAGAAAACCTCCATTGCAGAAAACACTCAAGGGAGTTATTCTACCTGAAATAAAGAACATAAGGTCACAACACTATGAGTAAGATCACCAAAAAAACTTACAGCATAAACAGGATACTCTGTGACAACAAAAATATGCAAAGGGAAGGGGGAAAGTTCTGAACTGTCAAAGGAAGATGAAGAGCAAATGCACTCAAAAGGGAAAAAACTATGGTTTATATGCAACTTCATTTTTAATAAACCTAATGGCAACCACACACAAAAATCCCCCAAACAGACATATAGCTTAAAAAAAGGAAACAGAGAAAGATATATGAAACACCACCAAACAAAAACAATAGACAGAAGCACAAAGGAAAAGAACCAATGGAGGCACAGAGCTACCAGAAAACAAAAGATAAAATGGCTATAGGAAATTCTCATACATCAATAATTACCCTAAATATAAATGGTCTGACTTAGTAAAGAGGCAAAGAGTTGCAGAGTGGATAAAAAACAAAACAAAACCCAACCATATGCTGCTTACAAGAGATACATCTAAACAGCAAAGACAAAGGTAGATTCAAAGTAAAAGGGTGGAAATTTTCTCTAAGCAAATAACATCCACAAAAAAGCAGGTATAGTCATACTTGTATCTGACAAAATAGATTTCAAGATAACAAAGATAACAATAGATAAAAATGGGCACTTTATAATGAAAAAGGGAATAGTATATGAAGAAAGCATAGCACTTCTTAATAAATAAGCACCCAACCAGGGATCACTGATGTACTAAACAGCTACTCACAGAACTAAAGGGAGAAACAGGTCAAAACACAATCATAATTGGCGACCTTAATACTCCATTGACAGCTCTAGACTGATCAACCAAACAGAAAATCAATAAAGAAATATTGGCCTTAAGTGAAACACTAGACCAAATGCGTATAATTGACATTTACAGAACATTTCATCCCAGAACATCAGATTATACATTCTTTTCCAGTGCACATGGAACATTCTCAAGTATAGACCATATGTTGGGTCACAGAACTGACACCAACAAATTAAAAAAGGTTAAAATTATGTCAATCATCTTTTCTGATTACGATGCCTTAAAATTAGAAATCAACTGCAAAAAGGAAGTAAAGAAACCCACAAACTACATGGAGATTAACATACTACTAAGAAATGGGTCAAAGAAGAAATAAAAGACAAGATCCAAAGATATATAGAGAAATGAGAATGATAATACAACATATCAAAACCTCTGGGATGCAGCAAAAGCAGTAATAAGAAGAAAATTTGTATTATTACAGGCCTATCTCAAGAAAAAGAGAAATCCCAAGTAAATAATCTAACATTACGTCTTAAAATACTAGAAAAAGTACAACAGCAAACCAAAGTCAGCAGAAGAAAGAAATAATAAGAGCAGAATTAAATGAAATAGAGAACAAAAAGACTATACAAAAAATCAATAAAGCAAAGAGATAGTTCTTTGAAAAGATTAATAAAATGGGCAAAACCCTGGCTAGACTCACTAAAGAAAAAACACATATAAACAAAATTAGAAATGAGAGAGGAGAAGTCACCAAACACATCAAGATATGCAAAGGATCACATTAGAATATTATGAAAGACTTTATATCACCAAATTCAATAACCTAGAAGAAATAAATAAATTCCTAGAATTATAGAACCTTTCTAGACTAAATCAGGAAGAGTTGGAAAATCTAAATAGACTGATCAGCAGTGAGGAAATTGAAGCAACCATAAAAAATCTCCCAAAACACAAAAGACCAGATGGCTTTACCAGTGAATTCTTCTAAATGTTCAAAGAGGAATTAAAACCTATCCATTTCAAATTCTTCCAAAAAATTGAAGAAGAGGCAATACTTTCTAATACATTCTATGAGGCCAATATAATCCTGATACTAAAACCTGACAAAGATAACACAAAAAAGAAAACTACAGACCAATGTCCCCAATGAATACGGATGCAAAAATCCTAAACAAAATTGAATGCACAGTACATCTAAAAAATAATACATCACAATCAAGTGGGATTCATTCCAGGGGCACAAGAATCATTCAACATTTTCAAATCAATCAACATAATATACCACATTAACAAAAGAAAGGATAAAAATAATATCTTATCAATAGATGCAGAAAAAGCATTTGATAAGATACAACATCCATTTATGATTAAAGCACTCAATAAAATAAGAATAGAAAGAAAGTACCTCAACATAATAAAGGCTATATATGATAAGCTCTCAGCTAATATAATATTCAATGGTGAAAAACTGAAAGCTTTCTCCCTAAGATCAGGAACAAGACAAGGATATCCACTCTCACCACTTTTATTCAACATAGTGCTGGAGTCCTAGCCAGAGCAATAGAAAAAAATAAAACACATCCAAATAGGGAAGGAAGAAGTAAAACTGTCACTTTTTGCAGATGACATGATTCTGTATATAGAAAATCTTAAAGACTCTACTAAACAATAAACATATACAATTGAGTTGCAGGGTACAAAATCAATGTACAAAAATCCATTTTCTTCCTGTATACTAACAACAAAACTTCAGAAAAAGAAATGGAAAAAAACAATTCCTTTTGCAATAGCAACCAAAAGAATAAAATACCTATGAATAAACTTAACAAAGAATGTGAAAAACCTATATACTGAAAATTACAAAGTATTATTATAAGAGATTGAAAAAGACACTACGAAATGGAAAAATATCCCATGTTCATGGATTGGAATAATCAACATAATTAAAATAGCCTTATTACCCAAAGTAATATACAGATTTAATGCAATCCCCAACATAACCCCAGTGTCTTTTTTTTAAAGAAATGGAACAAGAAATCATCAGATTTGTATGGAACCACAAAAGACCCAGAATAGCCAAAGCAATCCCGAGAAAAAAGAATGAAATTAGAGGTATTACACTACCTGACTTCAAATTATACTACAGAGCTATGATAATCAAAATAGCATGGTATTAGTAGAAAAACAGACACACAGATCAATGGAACAGAATAGAGAGCCCAGCTATAAAATCACACATATACGGTCAGATAATTTTTGACAAAAAAGCCAGAAATGCACATTGGAGTAAAGATAGTCTCTTCAATAAATTGTGCTGGGAAAACTGGAAAGTCACATGCAAATGAATGAAACTGGGTTATCGTTTGTCCCCATGTACAAAAATTCATTCAAAATGGATCAAAGACCTAAACATAAGACTGGAAACAATGTTACATAGAAGAAAATATAGGTATCAAACTTGATCCCAAAGGCAAATGAGGGAAAGGTAAAAATAAATGAATGGGACCATATCAAACTGAGGAGCTTATGCACAGCACAAGAAATGGACAACAAAACAAAGAGGCAACCAACCAGATGGGAGATGATATTTGCAAACAGTAGCTCCAACAGAGGTTTAATTTTGAAAATATATAAAGAACTCATAAAACTCTACACCAAACAAACAAACAACCCAATCAAAAAATGGGCAGAGCCCTGGCTGGTTTGGCTAAGTGGATAGTCTGTCAGCCTGAGGACCAGAAGGTTCAGGGTTTGATTCTGGTCAAGGTCATATGCATGGGTTGAAGGCTTGATCCCCAGTAGGGGCATGCAAGAGGCAGTCAATCAGTGATTCTTTCTCATCATTGATGTCTCTATCTAACTCTCCCTCTCCCTTCCTCTCTGAAGTCAATAAAAATAAATATTAAAAAAAAGTGGGCAGAAGACCTGAAAATACACCTCTCCCAAGAAGGCACATAAACAGTTTTATGAAAAACTAGAGGCCTGGTGCATGAATTCGTGTACAAGTGGAGTCCCTTGGCCTGACCTG
>PVJC01007093.1:40255-52793 GCA_004026665.1 Murina feae
GGTTGACTGGTTGTAATGGTTGCTTAGGCTTTTATATATATAGATGTTCAACCTTGAGATAAAAGATGGTGGTGGAGTAAGTGGTTGCTGCACAGACACGCTCCCAGGACCAAACTGGAATTACAACTAAAATACAGAAAAATTTCCTGACTAATCAATTGAAGACTCACTGGAGAGAACCCTGATAACTTAGGATGGTAATTGGAGAGGGCATAGAGACTGGTAGGAGGGGCAGAGGCACGAAAGGGCTGGCTGGGCTCCCACAGACTGCAGCTGAAGTTCCAGAGAGATATCTCAGCTGTGAGGGGTTGCCACTGAGAACTCTGGAGTCTAATCCCCAAGCTGAACCTCCCAGCAGAGAACATCAGAACTGAAAAGAATACCCAAACAACATCTGGCTGTGAAAAGCAGTGGAGTTGCTATCTGCTAGGGAGAAATGGCTGGAAATGCAGGAACCCTCTTAAAGGGCCCAAAGCACAAAATTCCCTGTGGAGCCACTCACCTTGTGCTCCAGCAGAGGGAGGGCAGAGTGGACTGGAGCTGTGTTAGCAGAAGCCATGACTGGGGGCTCTGGAGTTAGAACTCACAAGGTAGACACCTCGGTTTTCTGTGCTGAGTCATTCCCTCACATTGTGGAGGTCATCTTCCTCAAGCAGATATTTGCTATACAGGAGGCTTTGCCTGGGGGAAGACAGTTGACCCACCCAATTGGAAAACACCTTGTCCCACAGAGCAAAGTTTCTGAGGCCCATTAAGAGACTGAGAATAACAATTAGCCCTCGAATGCCTCAAGGATTTGTTTTCTCTCATGAAGAAAAATTTTCTACTTGAGGTACATGGGAAGCTTTGTTAAATAAAGAAATAGTAACTAAAAAAAAAAAAAAAAGATGTTCAACCTTGCTGGCAATTAGGGAAATACAAATCAAAACATTGTATCAATACAATGAGCTACCACCTTACACCTATTAGAATGGTTATTATCAACAAGATAAGCAGTATGTGTTGGAGAGGTTGTGGAAAAAGGGAACTCTCATTCAGTGCTGATGGGAATGTAGACTGGTGGGAATGTACTACCACTATGGAAAGCAGTCTGGCAATTCCTCAAAAAATTAAGAATAGAGCTACCATATGACCCAGCAATCCTATTCCAGGGTATCTATATATATAAAAGCCTAAGTGACTGTTATGACCAGAACAACTGGTTGACCAGTGACTATTACGTGCACTGACCACCAGGGCAGACGCTGAATGCAGGAGCTGCCCCTGGTGGTCAGTGTGCTCCCACAGCCAACCTCCTACGGCCAGCCAACCTCCCATAGCCCCTCCCCTCACCATCCAGCCAACCTCCCATGGCCCCTCCCCCCTGGCGGGCTGCCCTCCCCCAACCAGCTGGCCAACCTCCAGGTCCCTTCCCCTGACCAGCCATCCCCCCAGTAGGCCTCAATCACTGGCCAAGCCTAGGGACCCCATCTGCGCACGAATTCATACACCAGGCCTCTAGTATATCCATAAAACTCAAAATCATGTATTTGCAAAGATATATGCACCCTTATGTTAATTGAAGCATTATTCATGGTGGCCAAGACATGGAAACAATCAAAGTGTCCCACAATAGAGGACTGGATAAAGATGTGGTACATATACACAATGGAATACTACTCAGCCATAAGAAAGGATGAAATAGCACCATTTGCAACAACATGAATGGACCTTGAAACATTATGCTAAGTGAAAGAAGTCAGACAAAAAGCCAAGAACCATATGATTTCACTCATATATGGGATATAAACCTGAACTTATGAACACAAATAGCAGAGTGGTGGTTGCCAGAGAGAAGGGGAATGGGGGGAGAAAGAGGTACTAATATAAAGTGAGAGGAGAAGATTTGACTTTGGGAGAGTAAGTGGCTGCTGCACAGACACACAGTACAATATACAGATCTTGTTACATAGAAACCCACACATGAAACCTATGTGCTTATTTTGACCAATGTCACTGCAATCAATTTAATAAATAAACTTTAAAAAACCAACAAAAACACAACAACACAGAAAAACAAGGCTATAGAGAGAAAAATAAGAAAAATGACGACTTCAGGTGGTCCAACCTAATATATTAAAGTATCTAGTCTGATACGTTCTCGCATAGAAGACATGGTGATGCATCTTCTCTTTAGAATCAGAGATGGGGTGTACAGGGTGGGGTGCTGGAATGGAGGTATTCTCACAAAAATGCTTTCCATCATCTGGGTAGTTCAACTCGAACAAAAGTCCTGAGTTGCGGATGCAAAACTCCTTTTCCTAGCTACTTTCAGAGTAGAACTGTCAGGTTCTTTGTAGAGTTTTATCAAAGTTTTCCTTTAAAAAGGACAGCCTTTTGAAGTGGAAAATATCATGACATGGTACTTGGGCCAATGATGGTCAGGGCTGGAAGAAGAGGAAGAGCTTTGAAGTCTCCCTAAGCAAATGGCCCTTTTTCTCCTGAAGCCTTTGCTACCTACCTGCTTAGTTAGTTGGGTGTATAGCTTTCTGTGCCTCAACCACCCTGGCATTATGTTGGAGACCTTGGAAAGCTGAAAGCTCCCTTTGGGTTTTCATTCCTGTTTTTTTGGTTTGGGGACCTTAAGATGCATTGAAAGAATGTGAAAATTCCATCATAACTGAGGAAGTGAATTATTTTCTAAACTTTAAAGGATCTATGAGTTTTGATTTGTTTGGTTCACATAATTAAAAAAATATATATATATTTTATTGATTTTTTACAGAGAGGAAGGGAGAGGGACAGAGAGCTAGAAATATCAATGAGAAACACCCATCAGCTGCCGCCTGCACACCTCCCACTGGGGATGTGCCCATAACCAAGGCATGCCCCTGACCAGAATCGAACCCGGGACCCTTGAGTCCGCAGGCAGATGCTCTGTCCACTAAGCCAAACCAGTTAGGGCTGGTTTACATAATTTTCACTTTCAGTCTATCTATGGCAGTGATCATACATCTCTATGTGATTTGGCTCTACCTCCTAGCAGTTCGCACTTGAAAGATAATTTGTTTTTCATTTCTAAAGAGAAAAAGTTTTATGGTTGGGACTTGACAGTATTAAATAGTTTATGCTTTTGATCATCTCACTTGTTTTAGTTTCATAATCTTACCTGATAGTTAGGTCAAGCCCAGTTAAGCCTTTGGGATTTGTGATGTACAGTTAAGTTTCCATTATAATGTCAAGTGGATCATTTCAAAAAATTGGTTACCATGGGCGCGAGTCTCTGATAGTGTCAAGTCTGAGCTGTGGTAAGAGGAATATTTTTGAGATGACAGGAGCCATTTTCGCGTGGATGATGCTGGTTGTTTCATTTACAAGGTTTACCCTGGACGCTCTCTGGCCTCACCTAAAAGTCGTAAAGTCAAGGAGCCTCCAGCAGAAGAAAGTTATGCGACCAGAGCAGAAATAGCTTGTATCTGTCCCTAGGCGCATCCAGCTTATACCGACATTCAGGAGGCGCAGCGTGTCAGCTGAAAACCAAACCAAAGTGTCCGTACCTTTCAGCATTTTTACAGCCACAGTCCGGCAAGTAGGTGATTTCTTAATGCCAAACGCAGATGCTTGTACCACTTTTCCAAAAGCCCCTCTTCCAAGTGATTTGCCTACAATGAAAAGAATACATTGATTTGTTTACCAAGCCAGCGAGGTGAGTTTAAGTCTTTTTCAGGAAGGAAGTGTCATTTTTCCTGCTGGTAGCTGTGAGGCACATGTAACTTTGAATGGGATCTCCAAGGAACTGACCCCAAAAGAGTCAAAGTAAGGGACATTTCTGGAGCATCTTTTTTCCAACTCTTTATTGCGCTTCTGAGGCACCCTCATTCTTCACGGCTGTGCTAGGCCTCTAGAAGGCCTTTCACGCCGGTGGATGGCCAGTTTCCTCTTCCAAAAATCCTCCTGGAAGGGAGAGGCCACCAAATCCTGGGTAGTCTCTTCCATTGTTTAATAACATTATTAACAAGAATATTTCCCTGTGTCTAACCCAGGCCCCTTTTCTGGCCACTTATGGACATTTCTTCTGATCTATTTTTAGCAGAAAGCGAGAAATTGAGAATGATAGTTATTGCTATTGGTTATAATAGTGCTTCAGAGATTAAAAAACAAAACAAATACACGCCCCCCCCCCCCCCCCCCCCCCCCCCCCCCCCCCCCCCCCCCCCACACACACACACTAATCCATTTCTCTGACTTCCTTGCCAGGCAAAATAGAGCCAGTATTTCTAACATTTGTTCATACGATGATTATAAATCTTCATGTTCAGCAAATGAGCCTATCAACCACTGGTAGTAATTTGTTTCAACAAATTTGGTGGTTGCCAAATGCAATAACAAAGCAAGGGTTCTTTCACGGCATCTGTTACGTTGCACTATAACAACTATTCACATGTTTCTTTTCTCAGCATTGCATGAGACACTTTGACTGAGAGGAACAATGACCATGTCTGAGTTTTCCCAGAGCCTAGCCCAGTATCTGCTGCATAGAAGGTTTGCTGGATATTAGTGCAGAATTAACAGTAGCATTTGGGAACTTGTGAGATATTCAAAGAAAGTCTCATACAATCCTAGGTAACGTACTAGAGGGACCCATGAGATGAAGACCTTGAGAGGCATCCCCTGGACAATCTCAGCTACCTTTATATCAGGGGACTTCCTTTTGCATCACCAGGAAATAGGTAGCGAAATAGAACCTAGAAAAACAGTACACCTCAAGTATTCTAAGACAAAAGGAGTGAGCCAAAGAAGTCACTATTTTTGGTTATTCTGAGTGAAAAAAGTCGACAAAATGCCTCTGGTCAAAAGTTAAGTCCCGGTGGTTAGTGTTGATTTAACACAACATCTCTCAAAACCAAGTCCTCATTCTGAGACTGTTCTGATAACAAGCTCTCAATTAGTTAGCCTCCCTTCCTCCCTCATAGTCCAATCTCTTCCCCCAAAGAATATAGTGGTTTTTTTTTAATTCTTGTAAAGTTTGCAACAAAGCTTTCCTCCTTCACCATGTTAGGACCTTTATACTTTTTATGTACAACTACTCGGTAACAAAGATGTCTTCACTCTGACTCTGCTTTGTATCTTCCATTACCAATCACCTTTGGGCATCCAGTTAGGACATGGGAAGTGTCCAATAACCAACATAATTATATGAGCTTTTCTGTAGCAGTCTCCGCATCTGTCTCAGAGGGACACACTCTGCATTAAGAAGGGAACCCTGGTGACATCATAAGCCTTTCTTGTGGTCACATATGTACCTGTAGCGACTGATAAAGATCGTTCATTCCTCCCAGAGCACATGGCATGGGCTGGGCTGTAGTCGGTGCTTCCTTCTTCAGATAAAATTGTCCAGAATATAGACCAGCAAGGGGACTGTCAGCTTAAATAGAAGGGCCTTGAGTGGCCCCTGAAGGTGCAGGACGTGGAGATCACAAACTGAAAGAGCATTGGCAGATACCTTCGCCAGACTCGGTGAAAATTGCTGCATTTGGTTAGAGGCTTATTCCTGGCTTTTTTAGGGTAAAAGAACAATGCTCTCCTTTTGAAGTGCCTTCTACCATCTAATATGAGAAGTGTCTTGAGCCTGAGAAGCGGTAAGATAAGCTCTGTCTTGGGACTCCTCTCCATAGGCTGCAAAGACTCTTGCTTGTTGGGGCAGACGGAACCCTTTTCCTTCCACACTTCAGTCCCCGGACATTCCCTTCTTAGCCATCACAACCCTTTGTTTTAACCAGTGTTTGGGGACTTTGCTTCTGTTACTGAGAATCAACTTGTTCTCACTTGGCTTGCCTGTCTTTTCCTTTGTTCTCTTGGAAGCTGATCACTGCCTCACAAAGCAGCATGAAGCTGTAATGGGATATATATAATTTTTATTGATTTCACAGAGGAAGGGAGAGGGAGAGAGAAAGAAACATCAATGATGAGAGACAATCATTGATTGGCTGCCTCCCGCCTACCCCCTACTGGGGACCAAGCCCCCAATCCCGGCATATGCCCTGACAGGGAATCGAACCATGACTTCCTGGTACATAGGTCAATGCTCAACTACTGAGCTACTCCGGCTGGGCTGCTCTGGGCTCTTTAAGCATCTGGTGCACTGGAATCCTACAGACTCTCAGGTCAGTATCAGAGGAGTACAGTCACACTGCACTTGACCTGGCCCGGTCCTCCTTTTCCCTTAAAGTCTTCCTCTGGTCTTACTCAAATGCCACTCACTAGCTTGTAAACTGCTAGGTCATAGTCATACAATGAAAGGATGTTGGAATTGCTTCTAAGAATGACTGGCCAGGGTCCCTGGGACACTCTGGGGACAGTGCATGGCAGCATGGGGCTGAGCTCCTTTCTGGCACCCAGGGCTGGTCTTATAAGAGGCAGCACCAGCCCAGGTCCCATTCACCTGCCATTTTCCAGACTCCCTGTGTTGTTTCCCATATTCACTAATTCCGACAATTTTTCTAATAGAAAGATGCAATGTCAGACATTTATAAATGTATAGGAGGGGAATTCTCTCTGAGGTTTAATGTAGAATCACCAACAATGTGGGTTTCTTTGGTTACCGGATTTCAGGAATTTCAATGGTAGCAACACCTTTGACTGTTTCCAACTGTCTATCTATCAGGTGCTGTAAATTCTGACTTCTCTCTCCAGGACTGAAAGTGACCCACAGAGTGCGGAGAGCCGAGATAAGAAGCAGCTTGATCTATGCTTTTCTCTACATTCAGAACTCTGTTGTAATTCTGCCCATCAAACCTACCTTTTCTTCCCATCTATCCAGATATACTTTCACTTAACAGACACTGCTTCAGATTTCTTTCTCTCCTTTATTTGGCTTAAAACAAACAAACAAACAAACAAACAAACAAACAAATCTTGGGCCTCTTTGCCCCCAAGTTAGTAGGACGAGCATTACTCTGGTCCTTGCAGCCACACTCTGCATTGAGACTGCTACACTTCCTCTCACCCATCAGAGATACTCACATATATATTAGCCAAATCGTAGCATCTGGGAAGGAAAAGAACCATGAACAAGATCTTCAACAAGAAGAATCTCCTGAAATGGGATTATCTACACTCATTGAGCCCTGGGGGAAATTCTGACGGAAGGACTGGCACCCTCCCTCGATGTGTTATGGTCACAGTGACACTAGGCTGAAGAAAGGGGATGGAGAGCTCATGTGTCCTGCTTTGGAAGGAGCATATTTGATTGCCATTAATAACTCTGGAAAGCAATGTGGCCTGGGAATGGCTTATGGTTGTGGGAAAATTATCCCATTTTCCATGCTAAGGTCACTGAAGAGGCTGGGCAGGTTGCCATATAATTTAGACTTGCAGACAGAACTCATCACCTGCCCTTACCTACTCTAAATTTGGTTGATTTTTCCCCCTGTCAGCAGCCATTACTGGCTTTTGTTTGATTCCTAATTTTCTTCCTCAAGCCAAACAGAACATACTCTTGGGGCCAACCACTTTTTCTCATATAGGAAGAAATTTAAGTGGGATCATTTCAAGGTCTAAGAGAATGAGAAAAGCCATTTCTCCCTCTCTGTCACCTCACACCTCCACCTCCAAAGAAATGCCAATTTTTTTTAAAAAAATATATATTTTTATTGATTTCAGAGATGAAGGGAGAGGGGAGAGAGAGAAAGAGAGAGAAACATCAATGATGAGGGAGAATCATTGATCGGCTGCCTCCTGCATGCCCCCTACTGGAGATCGAGCCTGCAACCCCGGCATGTACCCTTGACCAGAATTGAACCCGGGACCTTTACTCTGCAGGCTGATGCTCTATCCACTGAGCCAAACCAGCTAGTGCCCAATATCTTTTCATTGTATGACAATGACCTGCATGGAGTGGGAAGAGCAGGCAGTGCCATTGAATTTGGAACAACAGGCTCTTTATACTGAGTGAGAAGCTCTGGGCACACTGGATGCATGGCCTCTTTTCGTAGTTCCAGCTATTCTGGCACATGTCGCAGTGACTGGAAAACTTTCAGAACCCACAGGTCAAATATTTTGGGTGGAAGTAACGGAGGATCCCACAGTTTTGTAATAATTGGGCTAGAGAGTAATTTGCACTGTGGTGTCTAACTTGGAGGAACTTGGGGGTAAGCTGAAGGAAAACACGTTCGCCTGTTGTTTACAGCATCTGTGTTACCTGGAAAACAACAGTCCTCGCTTTTCAGAAGTGAAACTTACGTGACCCCGTGGACTTTCTTCTCTGTTTGGACCTTTTGAACACCCAGGAAAATTCAAAGTATGTGGTGGATTTGTGCAGACTGGTTTGTGATCCGCAACCTTGTAGAGTACTGACTCTTTCACCAAACGTTTGATTTTACTATGCCTTGTCATCTTAAATCACTTTCCAGGTCATAAGTTTCTGGCTCCTCAAAAATGTCATTAATTGAGAGCACCCGTGCTTGTAAGACTCCTGATGGAACTAATCTTTCCTCCTTTCCCGTCACTTATCTACTTTTATGGCAACCTCCTTGGAGGGAAGAGACTCAAATATTCTTATGTCTGCTGCTTAGAGAAGGTGCTTGGTGATTGTTGAAAGAATGAACAGGTGCTCCTTGTCCCTTAAACCATTCTCTCCGCATTCTCATAGACTCATACCTGGGTCCCTCTCCCTTGCTAGTTTGTGAACTGCTGAGGGTAGAATCCTGAGTCTAGCCTATTTTTGCATTCCTCAATGCAGTCTTTTGCATGCAGCGGGTGCTTAGTATGGGTTTAGGAATCTGTTAAACAAATACATTACCTAGTTTAAGTCTCTCCCGTGCAAACTCCCACTTGCTGGCATCATACGGGAGCCGCTCACACTGCTCATCCAGGGGAACTTCATCTGGGTCCATTATAATTGATAGGTAGTCAGTTTTTATTTCAGAAGAAGACTGAGAAATAAAAGATCCCAAAGTCATCAATGGCTTAAAACCCCCCTGATAGCCAATTTAAAACAACACTAGACAATAACTTCTGCTATTTTGGTTCATTTGGCTAAAACATATGGTGAGGTACAGAAAGTAGCACACACATATGCACTTCATACCTGACCATGTGATGTCTGTCAAACAACCCTTGCTGTTCCCGCCCTGCATTTCTGTAGTATTATCCTATATAATAAAAGCCTCATATGCTAAGTGTCCAACCGTATTACTGTTGGACTAGTTGCTATGATGTGCACTGACCACCAGGGGGCAGATGCTCCGACATGGATCCTCACAGGCCAGGCCAAGGGACCTCCACCAGTGCAGGAATGTGTGCACTGGGCCTCTAGTCACAGATGAAAGGCCCTCAGATTCTCCAGCAACCTTATTTGCTTGTTCCGCAAAGCATTTTAATAAAATCATTCCATACAAGGATTAAAAATAACTTTCCATGGCCATTCTGTGTATGCAGGAATATACATTACAAATAGGCTGACAATGGGGTCCATGATTATGGCTTTCTATGTTTGCAAGAAAGGATAGAGATGGTAAAGTAAGCTCAGGGTCTGCCTCCCTGGGACAGTCCAGAGGTACATTGCATAGGAAGTGCTTAAATATACTCAGAAGGTCTGGCCAATGAGCTGCCTGAAAATGATCACAGGATCCATTAATGAGATTAGAATAGGATTTACCTTTAGTAAGAAACAGAAGTTGATTATTTCAAATACCAAGGAGTAAGACTTACACATAGCAACATTCATTCCAAGTTCCTTTGACCGTTGGTAGGACATCAAGTAAGTAAGGCGGACATCTGCCTTCAGGTGCATTTTTTATCTTGGTAATGCAAATCAAGCCCAGAAAATACTGTTTTTTTTTTCAGATCATAAATAACTAGATTTACATTTAGTGTCTAAATTCATACCCATGGGTATATTTTCTGTTAGTTAATTATAGAATTGATTGTATTTCTGTGGGCAGGACAGAAAGGAAGTCTGCTTACCAATATAAGGTGGGTTTTCATAACTCTTGCCAGAGTTATGTAAATTTCATTTAAATGAGTTTTAGGGCCTTTTCATTCAGTGCTTTACCTCAACCAGACCAGAATTCAGCAGAGAGGACAACCTCTCCATACACACCATGTCACAGCCACCCACATTCTTGAGCCTTTACTCACCCTGTTCTGAGCTGTCGCAGCTCACCTCATCCATCACTTGCAATCAGTCTCTTTCTCACAAAAACTATCACTGAAATGTGTGACAAATAGCTCAAGGCAGAAAGATTTGCCTGGCCGCCATAAAGGATAACAGAGAAAGATAGAAAGCACGTTTGCCACGAACTGCATTTGCCACTGGTGTTAGACTGTAAGGGCCCAGCCTGTCAGACACTGGTGGGAGTCTAGAAGACTGTAGAGGAGTATAAATTCCTATGACAGGAATGTGGGGTGTTCATTAGTGAAGCAGCTGGAGTTGGTTTTATGACTAAACTTTCCTATGCCCAATATAGCCAAGGCTATGAGAAGCAATCCTCAGTCTTCAGAGAGCATAGCACTGCTGAGCCTGGCAGGGGACGGCTTGGGCTCGGCAGGATGCTAGGGGCGGCTGGCAGTGCTGTGATGGAGGCCAGGGAGCAGGCAACGGAAGACAATCTCCCCACGTGGCCCCTGTGGAATTGTATGGTTTATCTCAATAAGGCAGATGAGAGGAAACACCAAAACGCTCAAAACAAAACAAAACCTTAAGCTAGGGCTTTGAGGGGAGTGTGATAGTAGAATCTTAGTTGACAAATATTTGCTCTTTCAATTGACATTAACACTGAGCAGCTACTAGGTGTTTGGCATGGAAGCACAGCCAAGTGCTTTAAGGCCCAGACATCGAGGCTCATGCTTGGATTTGAATCCCAGCTCAACTTTTGACCAGCACATAACAATGGGCAAGCTGCTTAACCTTTTTAAGCCTAGTGCCTTATCTGTCAAAGGTTGGTACTCAACTCATAGGACTGTTGTGAATATCAAGTGATATAATCCATGTAAAGCTGTTAAAACAGAGCCTGGTATATAGTAAGCATCAATAAATGTTGGCTGTAGTTATAACACTGGCTTATGCAGAGTAGAGATAAAAAGATAAAGCAGTCTTTATCAGCGAGGAATTTACATTGTGATTAGAGAAACCACAGGGAGATAGTTTGTGATGTCTTTTTCCTCTTCGCTTCCCACAAGCAATCACTTGTCAGATTTTAGAGGCATTCTATTACTTGTTCTCATCCTTTCCTTTTCTTATTTTTTTAAAATCCTCACCCGAGGATCAAATTTCCATTGATTTTTAGAGAGTGGAAGGGAGAGGTAGAGACAGAAACACCGATGTGTGAGAGAGAAACATTGATCGGTTGCCTCCCAGGGCCAGGAGCTTCCAACGTAGGCATGTGCCCTTGACCAGAATCGAACCCAGGGCCCTTCAGTCCACAGGCCAATGCTCTATCCACTGAGCCAAACCAGCTAAGGCTCATCATTTCGTATTGACATCAAAATTTCATAGATTTAAAAAAAAATATGAGACCCACTCAATTTAGTCCCAATTTGCCTTTCCAGTGTTGTTTCCACTCTGCTGCTATAGGCAAAGTAACTGGACTTCCTCCATAATCTGCAGAGTAGGGATGGGGAGGCGGCTGTAAGGAAAACTGTTTCTTTCCTTCCAGCTATGATCTTCAAAGTCTGTCTCTAAACGTTCCTTTCTCTGAAGTGTTTTCTCCCACTGTCACCCTTTGAACTCCCATAGTCTTTGTACTCCTCATAGATTTGGCAAGTTTTTCTTTTGTTAGATCTCTTTCCCTATATGATGGGTCTCCCCCTTCAAGTACTATTATTTGACCTGTTCCTTCTCAAGCAATGGCCTGAATTGTCCTGTCTCAAAACTAATCACTCCATATAGCAAAAGCCTAATGTTACACATTCATTGTAGAGGATGCTGCTAGCCTTGCCTCTCATATTAACGCTATCAAGCACATGTTACTGGTTTTGAATATCCAGCCTAAGGCCAAACAATCTGGCTTCAAAACTCAGCTCCAACTCTAATCAGCATTGTGACTTTGGGCAAGTTATTTTAATTCCTGAGCCTCAGTTTCCTTCTCTATGAAATGGTAATAATTATACATTTACCTCTGCATTTTTGGAAGGATTAACTGAGATACTATATAAAGAGCTTCCCACAAGCCTGGTACATTAATAAGGGCTAATAAATATCTAGACATTGAGTAGGCCAGTTTGATACATTTCAAGTTTTCTTGATTTTGCCTCCTAAATATCTCTCGTCTCTAATCATTTAGACTGAGCTAACGTAATTTCTTCCTTGGGCTACTGTCAACTCTTTTACTAGGTGACCCCTGGTCCATTCTTCTCACAGCAGCCAAAATAATCTTTGCAGACATAAATTTCTCACACTTATAATTGCCTACCTTTGCTTTACAACCCTCCTCCCTGCTCCAAGGCTTCCTATTCCTTCTAGAATATGGACTAAATTCCCTCCTATAGCCTCAAGCCTGCCTTCTCAGGCATTGCAGCCTTCCCTCCCCTCCCTTCCCATCCCCTCCCCTCCCCTCCC
>PVJC01007094.1:0-52660 GCA_004026665.1 Murina feae
GGCAGGCCGCACCCAGCCCTGGTCATGCTCAAAAAAGAGAACAACATGCTGGGGAGGGCAAGAGTCTGAGAGATCAGCATAGAGGGGGTGCCTGCTCCAAGCCTCCACGGTGTGCCTGGGGGCAGGCCCCCAGCAGGTAGACACACACAGGAGGACTGCTCCGAGCCTCAGATGCAGCTGGGGGCAGGTCCCCAGTGGTGACACACACACACACACACACACAAAAGGCGCCTGGCAGACTGGGACCATCATATGACATCCACTGAGGGGTCCCAGACTGTGAGAGGGCACAGGCCGGGCTGAGGGACTCCCTCCACCCCGAGTGCACAAATTTTTGTGCACCGGGCCCCTAGTAATTAAATAAATGCAAACTAAACTACAAGGAGATGTAATTTAAAAAACCCTATCAGATTGGCAAAGACTAAAAAGTTTGATAATGCTCAGTAATAGGAAGTAAGGGGAGGCAGAGATATCACATGTGAGGGGGAAGAATATAAATTGGTACAACAATTTTGAAAAGTAATTTGACAACACCTAGGAAAATGTTAAATATACAAACTCTTTGACATAGTAGTTCAATTCCTAATGATATTTCTTAACTTTGTTATTTATTTATTTGAGAGAGAAACTTGGTTGTTGTTCCACTAATTTATGCATTCGTTGCTTCTTGTATGTGCCATAACTGGAGATTGAACCCTTAACCTTGGTGTATCAGGATGACACTCTAACCAACTGAGCTACCCAGCCAGGGCCCTAAGGCTTTATCTACCTTACATGTGAATGTATAAGTACAAGTTCAAGGATATTCATTGTACCTTGCTAGAAATAACAAAACAATTAGAAATAGCAATGTACACAATAGAGCAGTAGTCCTCAATCCGTGGGTCATGACCTCTTTGGCAGTTGAATGACCCTTTCACAGGGGTCGCTAAGACCATCCTGCATATCAGATATTTACATTACGATTCATAACAGTAGCAACATTACAGTTATGAAGTAGCAATGAAAATAATTTTATGGTTCAGGGGTCACAACATGAGGAACTGTTTTAAAGGGCCAGAAGGTTGAGAACCACTACAATAGAGGTTGACTAAATAAACAAGTACATGACAAACATAGAGTGCTCGCTACTTTTGTGTCAGCACTGTTCTAAGAGCTCTACGTACGTGAAATGATGTGATCTGACAGGAACCCTGAGACTTCATATGATTCTCTTCATATGATACTACAGCCATCCAAAAGCACAGGGGTGGGGCCAGGCGTGCTGACACAGACTACTCCAAAAATATAAGGAATAAAAGGAATTTTCAGAATTGGCTGTAAAGCACATTCTCATTAACAATAAAAAAAAAACAAACAATAAAGAAAATGTCTAGAATGATAACCTAGCAAGAAACAGTTAATAGTGGGATCCTCCAAATTATCGGGACTGGTGAAGCCAGAGAAGGGACGAGACCTTTTCATATTTTACTTAATACCTTCTTTACTTTAAATTTCATCTATGGCCCTAGCTAGTTTGGCTCAGTGGTTTGAGCCTGGGCCTGAGGACTGAAGGCTCCCAGGTTCAATTTCGTTCAAGGGCACATGCCTGGATCCCAACCCAATTCCCAGTAGGGGGATGTAGAGGAGGAAGCCAATCAATGATTCTCTCTCATCATTGATGTTTCTCTCTCTCCCTCTCCCTTCCTCTCTGAAATCAATAAAAAATATATTTAAAAATTTCATCTATGTATGTATTTATCTATCTACCTACAATGCATGTGTATGTATATATTTTTGCCTGAAGTTAGACAAATGCAAAGGTTCAGGTCCCAGTTCCCAAGAATGTCTTTATTTCTAATATCAACTATAAGTTGGGGGTGTTCCCCAAATCACCATCAGATGTGATAAATTCTCTAGAAGGGCTCACAGAACCCACTGAGAGCTTTCATATTCATGGTTACAATTTACTGCAGGGAAAGGATATAGATTAACAACAGCCAAAGGAAGAGATACCGGGGTGGGGTCTGAGAGGGCTCCAGGTGTGTGGCTCCCCGTGTCTTTCCTGTGGAGTTGGGATGCATCACACTCCTGGCATCTGTGTGGAGTCCTGCCAACCTGAGAAGCTCACCTGAGCACAGTGTCCAGAGCTGTTAATGGGGTTTCATGATGTAGGCATGATTCACTAATTGCCCACATGGTTGAGGGCTGAAAGGTCCCTACTCACCCACATGCACCTCTAAATCGCACAAGAGCCAGACCCAGCTAGCCTCACCCCCATTGGGATGGATCCCGGCTCAGCTGGTCCCACCTTTGTCAAGCCCCGCCAGGCAAGGGTGCAGCCTCAGGTCCCTGGGTGCTGGGGTGGGGGGTACAGCCTGAGGTCCCCCAGCCCAGCACTGGGGCGGGTGGCGTGGCCTGAGGTCCCTTGTCAAGCCTTGCCAGGCAGGGGCATGGCTTCAGGTTTCCTGGCTCGGCACCAGGGTGGGGAGTGTGGCCTGAGGTCCTCTGTCAAGCCCCACCAGGTGAGGGGCACACCTTGAGGTCCCCCATCAAGTGTCACCAAGTGGGGGGACACAGCCTGAGGTCACGTAGCCTAAGGTCCCCCAGCCTGGCACCGGGGTGGGGTGCATGGCCTCAGGGGCCCTGCTGGGAGGGGGCACAGCCTCAGGTCCCCTGGCGCTGGGGTGGGGTGCATGGCCTGAGGTCCCCTGGCCTGGGATGGAGGGAGCAGTCTGAGGTCTCCTGGCCCAGCACTGGGTTAGGGGCACATCTTGAGGTTCCCCGTCAAGCCCCACTGAGTGGGGGGCATGGCCTCAGGTCCCCTGGCCTGGTAACAGGTTGGAGGGGGGGTGCAGCCTGAAGTCCTCTGGCCTGGGACTGGGGTGGGGGCACAGCTGAGGTCCCCCATCAAGCCCTGCTGGGCTGGGGGCATGATCTGAGGTACCCCAGCCTGGCACCAGGGCAGGGGTGCACCTTGAGGTCCCCTGTCAAGCCCCACTAGGGTGGGGGGATGTGGCCTGAGGTCCCTCAGCCTGAAGTCCCCTGGCCCAGCACTGGGGCAGGGGGCACACCTTGAGGTCCCCTATCAAGCCCCATGGGAGGCAGGGGGAATGGGGGGGGCCTAGCTTCAGGTCTTTGCTGATTGCTCATTAAGCTTGTTATGAGAACTCGGCCTCTGCTGTGGGTGCCACTATCTTTGTGATGGAGTGATGATCAACTTGCATATTCCCTCTTTATTATATACTAGAGGCCCGGTGCACAAAAATTTGTGCACTGGGCGGGGGGGGGGGGGGGGGGGGGGGTCCCTCAGCCCAGCCTGTGCTGTCTCAAAGTCTGGGACCCCCAGGGGATCAGGCCTAAGCTGGCAGTCAGACATCCCTCTGGCAGCCCAGGAGCCCTCAAGGGATGTCTACTTGCCAGCGGGGAGCAGGCCTAAGCTGCAGTCAGATATCCTTAGCACTGCTGAGGAGACAGGAGAGGCTCCCACCACCACTGCTGTACTGGCAGCTATCAGCCTGGCTTGTGGCTGAGCAGAGCTCCCCCTATGGGAGTGCATTGACAACCAGGGGCAGCTCCAGAGCACCTGCCCCCTGGTGGTTAGTGTGTGTCATAATGACCAGTCATTCCCCTATTAGGGTCAATTTGCATATTACCCTTTTATTATGTAGGATAGAGGCCTGGTGCATGAATGGGGGCCAGCTGGTTTGCCCTGAAAGGTGTCCTGGTTCAGGGTGGGGGTTCCGCTGGGGTGGCTGGCCAGCATGGGTAAGGGGCTGAGGGCCGTTTCAGGCTGGCCACAGCCCCTTCAGGGAGGGGGTCTCCCCTGTGGTGCCTGGCCAGCCTGGGTGAGGGGCTGACGGCTGTTTGCAGGGTGGCCAAGCCCCCCAGGAGGGACCCTCACCCCATGAGGGTGAGGCCATTCTGGGTGAGGGGCTAATGGCTGTTTGCAGGCTGGCCACAGCCCCCAGGGACTTTAGCTCCCAGCGAAGCTGGCTGGAAGCAGGTATCTGGGATTAATTTATCTTCTATAATTGAAACTTTGTTGCCTTGAGCGGAGGCCACAGCCAGTCTAGGCAGGTGGAAAGCTTAGTTTCCATCGCCGGTGCAAACAAACCTCCTGTTTGCTCTAGCTCCATGGCTGCCAGCTGCCATTTTGGTTGGGTTAATTTGCATATAGTCGTTCTGATTGGCTGGTGAGCGTGGCTTAGGGTATAGCAGTGACACCAATTAGCATATCACTCTTTTATTAGATTAGAGGCTTTGTCTATTTGACATCCATTAGTCACAGGGCCAAACTAATGGCCAAAGTTGTTTAACATCTCCTCTGTGACCAGCTTTTGTGGGTGTGTGAAAATCTTATTACAAACTCTCCAACCAATCATAAGCCCATACCCCCACCCACCTCCTTGTCCTATGCTTACCTGCCAAGCCACTATTCCTCCGCACACCACCAGAGACACCCCTGCAGCCCAGAGCCTGCCGACATGATTCAAACAGCCCATCCTAAGCTGTTCCTTGCGTTGCCTTGCCTGTGGAAAACAGGGGAGGTTCTAGTCCATGTTTTCCCTTCACAACTTCTGCCTAATCAACCTGGGGGTTCCCTACATGGCCCTGTGGTGTGACATGTGCCTTTCTCTTTGGAAATATAAATAGTAACAACATTTCCTCACTGGCATTAGCCTCTTTGTGTTGCCACTTAGTCACCTCCATCAATTAAAACCCTGTGGGTTTAATCCAGACAACTTTGAGAGCCCTCCTCCACAGGCCTAGGTCTCAGGGAGGGCTAGAGTCCTCACTGTTGGCACAGGCCTGGCTTGGGCATGTTTGCTGTTTTATAAACAAGTTTCATACTAGTGGTTGTGCTCCACTGATGCAGGAGATAAATTAGCATCTTGCCTGGAGCAATCAGGAATTTGAAAATAAGTTCGATAGCCCACTCGTGGAACTGCTCATTGGCCTACAAATTCTGCACAGACAGGAAGTACTTATTTCTAGCTTAATCACTGTTCTTTTGTCACTCTTTCTGCTCCTCTCTCCCACTACCCCACCCAAACCCAGTTCATGTAGTTAGCAAATGAGCTTGTACCCACCTTGGCCAACTTAAACACTAAAACTCAGGATGAAGAGAAAGTTGTGCTTATTCCACTTAGGCTGTTTACATGGTTTATTTTAGATTCTGAGCAAATGTTTATTTGTGACTGTTTTTGCTTATTACAAGATGTCAGGGACTTCCTGGAGCTGGTTTTAACTCAAACACCTTCATTGTTCTCTCAGGCAAAGATATGGAAAACAGAAAACCTGGTAAGCTGAAGGTGGACATTTGGTAGTTCTATAAATGACAGTGTTGTAATCTGTCAATTTGACTCAGCAGTACCCAAAATGAGGTTTAGCATATTCCTTCATTTTCAGGGACACAAAGTATAAATATATGAATGGGTTGGGAAGGAGAAAAACTGTGATAAATGTATTAAAAACAAAACAAGTTTAAGCTTCTAGAAATAAAAATAGATAACATGCTGAAATTATAGACAAATACGGTTAAGCAATGCCAAGCTATAAAGAGTGAAGAATCTTTGGGGTTTTACTAATGCAGGTGAGCTTTTAGAAAAAATAAATAACAACATAGTGACTGCTGGGTCAATAGCAGAGGCTGTTTATGATTGGTTTCCAATGACTCCCCAAGGCTGCCCCAATTAAGAACTCAAATTCTGAGCCAAAAAGGTTGAGAAACAATTTAAAGAAGAAAACTCTAAAATGGCTATTTGGGAATACTGTCATTCTCTTTTCTACAGATTAGTTATTGAAAAATCACTTTATTCCTATTATTCCACTTCATAGGGTGCTAGAAAACAAAAAGAATTAAAACATTTTGCTATTACAATACTCTTGGATCTTCAATTATATTTCACAAACTGTTAAGGAGCCATGGCTTAGCAGCCAAGCAGAAGATGAGGAATTATAGAGCTGGGATCGAGCGTCAGCTATAAATGCTCTTGAGCACAGTAAGTTCTGTGCTGTAAGTAACAGAAGACTTAACTAAAAGGCTTAAACCATGAGGGCATTTAGTTCTTGCACACGAGTTTGGAGGGAGGTTGCTCCAGGATTAGCTAACAATACGGATGCTTCTTTGCCCTTTTCCATAACTTCAAACAGTTATTAAAATTATTTTTAAATAAAAAAGAAATGATGTCCAGGGAGCCCTGAAATTCAGCCTAAGTTTTCACAGCAGGAAGAAGAAAGTGGCTATCTCTTCTTGCCCCCTCTCTGTAGTCAGGGAGAAATCTTCCCCCAAAGCTCTGCCACACGCCCTCCCCAGACCTCTTCACATCTCACATGTCAGAGCTGGGTCACCTGCCTACCCCTATGCGTGGCAGAAGAGAGATTACATGATGAGTTCAAATCAATAATGATTCACTGCCTGGAGCTGGGCACACTAACTCTTTGTGGAACCAAATTTTCTTAGCAAGAAAAAGGGGGTGAGCTGAGTATGTGAGATGGCTATGGGTAAACAGTGAGCAGTGTTTGTGATATTTGGAGGCCTTAGCAGGTGAAAGGTAATTACTGAGCTGGTCATTACTATTCAAAGGGTGCAGAAAAAAGGAAATGTCTTTCATTTTGTTATATTGTTTAAATTGGGTAAATATTGCAAACCAGGTATCTTATGTGGCATTGTAGGAGTTAAGCCACAGGACAGGCTTTTTCTTGAGAAATAAAACTTGGCCAAATCTAACAGTTTTTCATTAAATCTATTTTCAAGTAAAAAACAAATATCTTGAGGTCCCTTGAATTCACCCCAAAATGATAAAAAGAGTAAGCCAAACAGCTGAAATCACTGTCTGACATACTTCACTTAGCACAATACCCTCAAGGTCCATCCATGCTGTTGGAAGAGGTAAAATTTCTTCCTTTTGGAAGGCCAAGTAATATTCCATTGTGTATACGTAGCAGCACCCTTTTATCCACTTATCTACTGATGGGCACATAGGTTGCTGCCATAACTTGGCTGCAATGAACATGGGGGTTCATATATACTTTCAAATTAGTATTTTACATTTCTTCACATATATTCCAAGCATAGGAGTCATTCTTAATTCCTCCCTTCCCTCCTCTCATCCAATCCATCAGTGTATCTTCCTCCAGCAAGCAGATCCAATCAAGTTGCATCTCTCCATTTGTAGCTGTTCTAAGAGTCAGTCTTATTAGTACTACTATAACTGCACTCCCCTTGGCATCCTCTAGTCAATAAGCCCTACACTTTTTTTTTTCATAAAACAACCGAAAATGAGGATTTAGCATACTTTTGACATTCAGCTTTAAATAAAAACCCAAGTCTGAGCAAAGTAAGGTTTTTTTTAATGAGATTTGTTGGAATCAGATGGGAATGAGATTTCAGTCTAAACTTCTTAGGAAGAAAGTTAAACCCCTAGATCCACACTGTCTACTACAGCAGCCACTAAGCCACCTGTGGCTATTGAGTGGTGGAAATGTGGCTAGTTTGAATTGAGCTGTATTGTAGGTATAAAACACTCTCCAGATTTTGAAGACAGTATGAAAGAAAAATATCTAAAATGTCTTAATAATTTTTAAGTGATTACATGTTAAAATATTAAAATTTGGATGAGTTAAAAATACATTAAGATGAATTGTTTCTTTAAAAAAATGTGGCTGCTAGAAAAATTCATGTGCATACATGGCTCACATTATATTTCTATGGACAGTGCTGCCCTGGACAATGCGTGTCCAGTGCACTTCTGGCCTCTGATGTCCCTGTGTGCTGCTCTGCTCCTAGGCTCTCTGCCCCATCTGCTCTCTGTGCACTTTGCTTTTTCCTCACAGCTGGTTCTCACAGTGGAGGGGCGGGGAGAGACTGGGTAAGATGGCAGAGGAGTCAAGATTCTAGGTGACCCTTAAAGATATTAAATAAGATCACATGCCTCTCATTTAAACCCCTCTAGTGGCCATCCATTTGTTAGAATAAAATGCCAGCACTACATTGTACATGCAAAGCCCTGCATAACTGAGAATCTTGTACTCATTTCACCTTAGTCACCCCGGCCTCCTGTCTGTTCCTCAAAACACCGGGCTCTTTCCTATCCAACAGCCACTGCATTGCCGGTCCTTCTGCCTGAGATGCTCCTAACCTACTTCCTTTGATGACTGGATCCTTTTCACTCCTGAGTATGGGCCTTAACCACCATTTAATTATATACCAGGAACACCTTCTTCTGTAAGTGAAAGAACTTGCATTCTAGTTTACAAATTAGGCCCTTTTAAGTTTGGGGAGTGTTCCACACAGCATCACCTGAGCTGAAAAAAGTCCTGTCCCTAGACCTGCAAGGACCAGATCGGATGTGTGGTTTCAGAACTCTGAAGTGCGGCCTGCCAGGTCAAGTGAGGCCTCTCGTTTTTATATTTCCTGATTGCAACATGGTGCTTTTCAGTGAGACACTAATTACAAGTGGTTCCGGATATTCAGAGAATAAAGGCGATTCAGGAACTGTCAGTTTTTATAAGAGGCCCCATATCAGTTAAGAGACAAAAAAGTCACTCACTCAAAAGTCTAACCCAGATTTTAGTCTACCAGCAGGGTATTTTTACTAGCTTAAATAGATGAGACCCATTATCCCAGCTAAAGCAGTTTGCCATTAAACAATGAACATTTCTGAAGTATCTGGCAAAATAAAAAAGAGCTTAAGTGTACTGAAGTAGACTACTCAGAAAAATGTAAGACAGGAAAAGAAGGAATTTTCTCTCTCTGACTCTTTGGGGGACAGAGTTGTCACAAAGGAGCTTTGAGAATACAATACAGAGATAACCAGGGATAAACATTAATCTGGATTTTAATGCCAGATTAATTATGAGTAAGAAAACTTACTTCCCAAATGGACCTGGCAAATTACAAGTGAACAGAAGCTTCACACAAAATTATGTTAATGAAGAACAGTATCTGTGTTCCTTTTTTTGATGGGAGGGGCTCTGGTTCTGATGACCAAAGTGCAAGTTATAGGGATAACATGATAAAATTAAACTCAATGATATTACACACCTTTTTCTAAGCGTTGGGCAAAAAGAAAATATCTTTTTAATTAAAGATATGATTAAAATGGACCTGGATAGGTAAAAAAAAAAATTCAATTATAATACTAAAAATACAGATAATTATTACCAGTGTTAAACATGGATAGGCTACTCTCAGTTATTTGTACGTAAAAGTTCTTGGAATTCTCAACTTTTGTAGGAAATACAATTTTGTAGACATTTTTAGAATGTTGCAGAACCTCTAATCAAATTAAACACTGTAAACATTTAATTTCAGCCCCTAACAAATGCAGTTACCTCAAAACTCACTTCTTTCTCTTACTGGTTCTGTTCTGCAATGTGTAATTATCACATTAGAAGTTAGCAAAAGTAAAATTACACAATCAAAAAGGCCTTTATGTTAGATTTCAAACATATGTAAGAAGTCTATGCAATTTACTTTGGAGAAGACTCAAAAGCAAAATATTTGATTTCTCCTTATACTAGTAAAATCCCTAGCAATCTACTAATCTATACATTCCTCCAATACAGAAATATATGAATTTTCACAGCAAACTTGGTCACCTGTACCTGAGTTCCACTTACGTTTTATTTGGTTCTAAAAAAAAAACCTTTCCATTTAGTTTTTAGCATTTCTCTGCTACAGTTTATGAATTTTTATGTTTGCAAAAAAAAAAAAAAATATCTTGCTATATTTCCTCCCTATACATGGTTTTGCTTTCTGTAGTTTCAGTTACCTGTGGTCAACTGAAGTCCAAAAATATTAAATGAAAAATTCCAGTTTTAGCAGTTAAGCTGTAAATCACATGCCGTTCTAAGTAGCATCATGAAATCTCATGCTGTCTCGCTCTGTCTGGTCCAAGAATGAATCATTCCTTCACCTAGTGCAGCCACACTGTATATGCTACCTGCCCGTTAGTTACTTAGTAACTGTCTCAGTTATCAGATGGGTTATGATATCATATTTACGTAACTTTTATATTATAAATGTTCTATTTTACTCTTGTTCATATCTTACTGTGCATGATTTATTAAACTTTTTCATAGGTAAGTGTATATAGGGGAAAATATAGCATAAGTTGGGTACTATCCTCAGTTTCAGGCAGTCACCAGAGTTCTTAGAACACATCCCCTAAGGATAAGTGGGGACTATTGCATTTGATTCCCAAAAAGAGCATACTCACTTCAGAGCTCCTATTACATTCATTACTGAACTAAATCCTCTTTAAACATCCTTTCTTATGTATAGCCAAAGCTCCTTTAAAATCATTTATTTTCTTGCCTTTTGTGCTACGTTGTTTCAGTGTTAAGTTTAAGTGTGTGTTTTCATATTTCCTCATCTTTAATGTGACAAAGTAATACAGTAGAATAAAGGACTAACCTAGGTATGACTGCATTCCACTGAAGTGGTCTTATAATCACAAAGGAGAACAAAATGGCATGGTTGGGGACAAGGGGGGTCTTGCAGGAGAGTTAATGTGGAAGAGAAAGGGAGGTTTCAGGGATGCGAGACTCTAAGACTATCCTCATTAGAGAAGAAGGCCAAGTGCCAATTGGTCTCCAAAGAACTAATTCATTATTATTTTTTTTTTAGAATTTTCTATACAGTTTTAGAAAGGGCTTAACTTACACACTCAAGTTTCAACTGGTCTAAAATATTTTGATAGCAAGTATGAAAACAGCTTCTTTTTATTTTCAAGGTCTGATCTTTTTAGTAATAAACTTTTACACTCACTACTGAAATTAAAGAAAAATATAACCCACCAAAGACACAAATTAATGTTTGCACAATAATTTCATAATTTCAAAGGAAAGATTAAAAATAGACACTCTCTTCAATATGGTCAGAACAACAATAACAAAAAAATCCCTAACTTTTGAGGATTTTTTTCCAGCATTATTTTCTTTTTGGTCACAGTCACCTATGTTATATCCTTTGTAGCATCATTGCTATCATCCTTCAATAAATGTCCATCTACAAATTAATTAACTTTCTTGAGACAAATCCTTGGTATACTGTTCTTCTGATTCCCATGAAAGACTCACTTTTAAGATACAATTGCAGCTGCCCCACACTGCCAGTTACTGTCGCACACACAGTAATCAGCAACCACCAGGTGCCGTATCGCATTCAGCACACCACAGTCAGTCAATACAGACATCCCCAAACACACCAAGGCTGGTTTTGTCAAATGTTTTATTGAGTGTAGACATCTGGAGTACTGTAAAACATGCATTATCTGTAGATTCAAAAAGGAGCAAGCCACATTGTCCTCACTGTCAAATGTGTCAGGCTTGGCATACATGATGGAGATTAATGAAGTATCATGAGAGTAATATGGTTCCTGAAAAGCTTCCACAATTTGGAGTAGGATCTTAATCACGTGAAAAGCAAAGCTGTTCACATTAGAGAACTTGCATTTCATTGGAGATACACAGTATTTTAATGTTAAAACAAACAAAAATAATTCTGTTTGTAGAAGATTCCCATCCCCCAACTTTGTGTGTCCCTTCAGTTTTCAGAAATTCTAATTTAAAAAAAAATCGTATGCTTTTTGGAAATCATATGTTTATCTGAGCAATAACTAAAATTTATTTTTTCTTTGGTTGTTGAGGTGTATTAAATTTGAAGAAGATAATATCTCCATCTTCAACAATATAATTTCTGCCTTGTTGTCTGTACTTTCCAGCGGCCTGCAAATAGAAAATATAGAAGAAATGGGTTATTGTACAACCAAATGCATAAAGCATAAAGTAAATGGTAGGAACAGATGCAGAAAGTATTATACTCTTAGGTCATATATATATATGTGTGTGTGTGTGGGTGTGTATATATATATTTAAAGAAATAAATATAGGAAGGCATACAAGTTTAAAACTAGAATTGGAGAGAAGCAAAGTATCCCTGATTTGGGCAGAACTAGATTTTCCATACATATATAATCATAATGTATTCTCCACTAAATTGTTGGTATATAAATGTAATTATACCAATATCATTAAGTTTCATTACATGCTGTTTATGGTACATTTCTGATGTGTCTGCAAATATCCAGCAAGTCACTGTAATAAAACAGATCAAACAAGGCAGGATAAAAAGACTACATAACTAGTATAAGATTTCTTTGTTTACCTAAAGAAATTCTGTAATGTCAAAAAAGATGGTTTACTACAAGAAGAACTACTATCAAGTGTAAAAATACACAGATTTTAAATTATTTCCTTGTAGTTTTTTATTTGGTCTTGACAATGACCATACATAGTGCTCTGTATTAGGATGCATCATGAAGATTACCAGCATACCTCAAAGATATCACAGGTTAAGTTCCAGATTGCCATAAGAAAGCAAGTACTGCAATAAAGCAAGTTGTAATTTTTTTTTTTGTGGAGGGTCTGGCCTTCAATTTGTAAAAAACACAACATCTGTGAAGCCCAATGAAGCGAAGTGCAATAAAACGAGGTGTGCCTATATTGACTAACAGCCCTCGTCACAAGCAGACTCTAACAGGTTGGAACTAGAAAGACAGATATTTTTTTCCATTTGTATATTAGTTGGCAAAGCAACTGATTCCACCTGCTGGTATGCAAATTTAGACATGCAATCAGTCAGTGATCCTAATGCAAACACGTGGCAGTTCCAGAAACCCAGGTTCACCCATGGCGCAGCACACACATCACATTCTGAGAGTAGCAGACTCTTCAGCTTCTACGCTTAAACCTGCACAAACTGACATCTAGGTCCATGTGACTCCACCATCGACCACTCGACAACGAGGACGTGATCTTTTGAAAAAATTCTCAAAAGTATTTTCCTTCTGTTAGAATTTACTGAGAACACAAAATCTTTGCCCATCAAGATCACTACTTCCCTTTAAACATATCGATAAGATTATTCAAAGTCAAGTGCAATTATACTAATGAGAAGCAACACTAACGAAGATCATACATCTGAGGTTAAAATCAACAAAACAGATCAGAGCCGTAGTAAGCACATTCTCAAATATCTAGACCACATATAAAAAAAAATCACCTACTAACAATATGTATTATTATTAAAACAGCCAATTTTTAAAAAGCTTTGATACTCTAACATTCTAAATGGCACAGACACCCCCCCAAACACGCATACACCCACTCACACACACACACTCTCTCACATGATTTTTATAAAGACATAATATATTATAGGCCATATGCTACATGTTTTAAGAATATAAAGCCCACAGTTATAAAGCTAAACAGACAATTTAAATTAAATACATATTGACATGACATATTAATATACAAGTTTATATACTTAGTTACTACTCAAGTTTACTATTAATTAAAAGTGACAGTGTTCCTTTAAATTCTCTAGAGACCATTTAATCCATTTCCACTGCTATCAGAAACACTGGTTGAAAAAAAAAATCAATACCCATTTGTGAATCTTGAGTATGTATTAAACAAGACACGTCTAACCAGTTCATTTGCACTTGAAAGCAGCCATCTGTAGAAGCCAGCTTTGCCTAAGCAGATATGATTGCTAATAATGTGATATCCCTGTAGACTACAAAGCCCACACAGAGCTATTCAGTATATAGTTCATAGCACTGGCATTAAATTAGTTATGCTGCACTGGTACTAGAAATACATATACATACATTCACACATATACTAATCTTGCTCTCGAAGCTAAAACCTTTTTGATAATATGCAAGTAAGTATTGTTGAATAAAAGTATAAAACAACTCATAAATGCTTTATTTACTTTGAGTTCAAATTCTGAAATGTTAGTTTTGGAGATTAAAAATCATATAAAATATTTAATGATATTTTAAGCTGAAAATCCAGAGGTCAATAATTTCTAATTTATAATACAAAAGTCCCCAGAGTTTGTGCCAAGCATTTCTACAAGCAGGAAATATTACTTTATTGTATATTATATAAAGTTTCCAGGTGTTGTTAAAGGAAGTATTCACAACTTATACATCTTTAAAGTTTATTACAATAGCATATCTATCAAGGATTGGTGCAGGCTTATCACAGAGTATAAAAAATTATCATCTGATTTCTGAATTCTAATAATAGAAAAATATCCTTTTTTAAATTACCTCTATTATATAAAATATGTGCTAACATTCTGTAGCATGTTGAAAATAACCTGAGGTTTCCAAGTCCAACCAGCATTCCTGACAAAGTCCCATCTAAGTATTTGCACACCTCTCTACCGACACAGATGACGCCACTGGAGCGTTAATGACGTTTAGTTGTAAACTAACTTCTCTCATTAATTTTTAAAAAACAAAATGGCTCCCATCCACATTGAATCAATTATACCACGTTTCCCCCTCCTCTTCCTGGGGTTTCAAAAGTGCCATTAAAGTCCTGCTGTTCAGTATGATCTTTCCAATGATACCAATGAGAATACATTAAATTTGAAATAAACTTTTCTGCATTCCTTTCAAATTATGAAATAGTAAACACAAGAGACCTCTTTAAATTCGTTAACATTTTCCATGGCAGTCTTCAAACATCAGATTACATTTAAGATAAAGAAACCTTACTTACTACAATGTCAGTTTAATCACTTGACCTATCTACCGATTAGAGATGACATACCAACTAGATTCTGCTAAGTAAAACATAAAAAGTCAAACAAGATTAAGCCTGGAAAAGGATTTACATTATAAATATTAATTTATTACCCATACATAATATTGCTTTACTATTAGAGCTGCTAAGCAAATTATACTTATTAGCTAAAATAAAGCACAATTTTGGACCTGCCCTCTAGTGTTGAGAAAGCAAATCAAATCCCCACATATCTTAAAAAAAAAAAAAAGTACAACCATGAAGTTTCAGTAAGAACAGATTTTCTGTCCCTTTGAATTAATCATAAGTATATATTACTACTTCTACTTTAGATATTCAAATGTAATAAGTATAATTTTTCACTGGCCATCAGTGAACAAATTCTTAGAAATTATTTATAATTACTTAAAACTAGTTTATTTTTTTTCAGTTTTAGAAAAACACAATTCACACATTTTTAAAATTATCTAAAAGCATGTAAACATCTACAGCTCTTCAATCAGTGTTTAGTAACACTAAATCCTGATACAGGGTTTAAAAGATGATTATTCATTTTAATCATGAGTATCTTCTTATTAGCAAAAATTACAAAATATGAAACTATAATTCCTTACCTTGACTGCATTTTCAGAACCTTCCTCTTTAAAATCATCGTATTTCATTACTTCAGCCATAATGAATCCTTTTTCAAAGTCTGTGTGAATCTTTCCTGCAGCTTGAGGAGCCTTCGTCCCTTTCTTTGAAAAGACCAGAGAAAACTAATTGCATTTAAGATGAGTTTCTTTTTTCTGATCTGTAGTTGTGGCCAACTTAAACTTAGTTTAATATTAGTGAAGATGTCAAGTACACAGTTAGTATCTTTTCAACACTGGACAATATCTGTGTAGCAGATTTAGCACAGATAGATCAGTAGATATTAAAGAAGCATAGCTTTGTTTTTCCTTAACACTCAGTCATCCACAGTTTTATTGATTTAGATGCAGTGGTTTGGTTTTGGCCTGGGTTTCATTTCGATTTTCTATTCTTCACAGTGGAAAAAATAAGGATTTTAAAGTAACTTTTAAGATATATTAGCAAAGGTTTTAAAAAGAAAGCCTTGAAATTTTCAGTACATCTAAAGAATATAAAAAATCAATATATAGACACTGAAAATATATTTTCCAACAAATCATATATATATAATATATGTTTAGCAAATAACTTTGAAATACTTATAATAAAAAATTTGAGCATTTTACATTACACACCCTGCTTCTAACCATCATGTAGGAAAATTCAAGTCGATGTAGGAAGAGAAATGTCTTGCAATTACCGCATATGTTAAATTACAAGGACATACATTCCAGACACACACAACCATGGAAAAAAACCTGAGAAATAATGGTGACCTAAAGACTGCTTAATAAAGCATGTTAAAGTGATAAGAAGTCTGACACTATAAAGCACAGTTTTTACAATAAAAGATGTATTGGGTTAATATGGCTACTCACTGATGCTTACCTGACTAAATATCTCAGCACATTAAATCATGGATCCTTACAATCAGTCTTAAGATAAACCAGCTTTCAACATTTTCAAGCCCAGAACACATTATCTTTTCTGTTACACATACTTCTGTTCAGAAGTTTTAAGGCTTTAAAATACATAGTAAAAATAAACCCTGGCAATTTATTTACCAACTCGGATTTGCTTTGACATTATTTTACAAATCTATATAAAAGGACCTTGGTTAGAAATCAATCAAACATTTTTCTTTTTTTACAAAGGGAGAGGAGATAAAAGAAAAGTGAATCTCACATTCACACAACGCATTTAACATTATGTTGAACTGCCTCCCTGTTCCTATCCACATTAAATCAAAATAAATGTAACAATAAATTGCGGTAGTCAGTGCAAACAGAAATCAAAGCAGCACTAAAATTACTCATGTAGCATATATTTAAAAAGCACAATAAAAGAAAGAATAAACAGTATTTCTAAAAGTTCCGACATAATTTTTACATTCTATAACACTATGTGGGACTATATATATTTCAAAATATTTTTCAATAGTAACTACCATATTATAATACATTTACATTTAAAAGCAAGCCATTACAATTCAGTTTCTATTGTCCTCTGGGAATAAATTAGTCATTCTTTTTGGTCCTAATCAGTACACATCAGTATTTAAAATACATATCCATTTTTAAAGAAGAAAGATTGAATATATAACATTGAAAAAATAAACACTACCTCTATGAATTCAAATTACAAAAGGCATGAATTATTGCGCATTGGGTTTAGCTCTTTGAACCCAACTGTGTATCTATGAAGAGCATAATGATGTCATATTGCTTTTATTGCTGAAAATGTAATCCGAGCAAAGCAAAGGAGGAAAGAACCACCCGCAACCCAAACAAACTTAGCGAATACAAAATGAAAAGCAACATCAATTTCACTGCAGACAAACCCAGTCACACAGATTAAGCAAGCACAATACTGGTGCGTCTTATCTCTGACCACAGGAGGAGGGTAGGCAGATTCTACAGGATGAAGAAATTCAGACTATGTAATAGGCAGCATCAATTGTTACCTGCCTCAATCAATGCTGCTCCACTTTCACTGTTCAGCAGCTCACAAATAATTAAAGTTATCCTGGACAAAAACCTCATCTGTAATGACTAGCTAACCGCCACCATGACAAACTTCAAAGTCAGTGATATCAATCTGAATTCAATAGTGTGGAACTGGATATAGCTGATGAATAAGTATGAATCTTACCCTGATGGTCCATGCACGCACTTCATCTGGGCCTGCAGTGAAAAAGTATTCTAGTTGGAGTGCTGAAAACCCAGCCTTAATGATCTTTGGCAAAGCGCTGAAATAAAATGAAACAAATTCACTCAACATATAAGTTAATTGTGCCACAGATTGGTACGGAGCTAAAATTATTCATTTCAAGTAGAAAATGTTAAAAGATACTAATAAATGACCATTCATCTTTCTAATGCTCTTGAAGAGGTCAGAAAGCATATAACTATTTCTAAAAAATCCTTTTAAAACTGATTCTAATTGTATTAGTCTGAATATGTCATTTTGAATTGTTTACTATATTAAAAAAAAACATCCCGATCTACCCATTCTATGACGATTTCCTCCAATATTAATTATTTCCAGGATGTGGGTCGTGAAAGCAAAAGTATTTGATTGAAATCCAATGTTTAAACAATATATTAACGGTTACTCAGAAAAAATTCAGGCAACTGATTCACCTTTTCCCCTCCCCCACTGAATATGACGAAAGAGTTTTGGCGATCATTCCTTCTCAAAAATATACATAACTAATACCTATGTTATAATTAAAACACTGTACAGAGATGACAGATGACAGTTAAAAACTTAATTTAAAATAAATCTTTTCACTCTGTCTCATGGTAAAGAAAGGAGAAGATTCCCTCTTTATAATGGTAATTACTCTGTCATTTATTATTCTATCAGCGCAAGCAATTAAATTACTGCAAGGAAATAGTTGATAATAAAGTGTAGGGAAAATGAATGCTAAATTAACCTTTGTGTCGTGTTCGCTTCCAGATACTGCTGTCTCTCCTCAGCACTCAATTCTTGCAACTTGAGTTCCAAGGCCCCACTAAAAGGAATGACCAAGGCACCTGGGTCAGACTTGTCCACCCACTCTTTGATTTTTATCAACCTGTAGACAAAAAAGGGCACAACATTATCTTGTAGTGCATGCATGACTGTAGCACATTCATTATTATCAAGTAGCACATACATATTCATAAGAATTGCACGGTTTTATGATGCCATCTTTTTGTGTATAGCTTTCCAAGGTCAAGGCATTAACAGGCAGCAATTGCTTCAGGTATATGCCATAATATTTTACTGCAATTTAGTTTTACTTTAGCACATTATCTATAGAAACTATTACACAAATATTTTAAAACTTTTAAAAGTTACACTAATTTTGTTCAGTGTTAACGCCTGTGCCCTTGAACACCTCAATTTTATGATTTATTTTCCTTACTTTACAAAGCAAATTTTCAAAAAACCAAGTTTGTTTGTATAGAAATCAGGCCTTAAAGTACCAGCTAATTTTGAGGAGTCTTTGGCAAATAATTTCTTCTACCCAAATATCTATAATACTTGCTTTAATTCCTTCTTAGATGACCAAGAACTTACATTTGTATTGTTTTTGAGGGATATTTTTGCTAATTAAAACAAACATGTCCAGAAAGACACATTAACAAGTCTAGCTGACTATGTACACAACTGCTTTTATAAATCTCACTTTTGTAGGATCATGAGTACAGAACTGCAGAGGAAATAAATTCCTTTGAATCCAAAAGGGGTTGAAAAGCCAAATCAATTAGGAAATTGATACCAAGTGCTATTTAAAAAGATGACTTGAACCTCTTCCCCCCCAAAGCATGGAGTATTCTGACAAAGTAGCAGTTAGAACTTAAGTGAAATAAGTATAATGAACATATCAAGCAGGTCCCGATCCTACCACTTTACTAGTGTTTTCCTTGGGCGGGTTACTGAACCTTTCTGAGCCTCAGTTTCCTCATCTCTAAAAATGGAGATAATAATAGTACATATTATATTATAAAGACCCTAGAAAAGGAATGCCTGGCATATAATAAACAAGTATTAATAGAAATAATATCATTAATTTTCACTCTCAGGTAATCATAGTATGTATACATATAATTCTGAAATAGATTTCATATAGAATTGAATATAGAGTTCATAGAAATTTATACTAATGTACACCAGGCAGAGTTCCACTATCTTCCATATTTAGACCAAGGTTTTAATAGCCACTATTACAAAAAAACTGGCAGGAATTCTTTAAGTAATCAATGTTAAGGTCACTTTAGGGGAAAAGACACACAAGAATTAAATCAGTCATTAACACTCACCTATCAAAGAAAATGGCAGAGAATCAGAGTTATTAGAAAATTAAAAATGTATGTAGCTTACTAAGTAGGATTTACAATGGGATAAAGGCTTGGTATATGCTTGTTTTATGAGGCTAACTATAGTTTATTTATTTAATATGTCATCAGTGGTTCTCGCTCTTCATAATTTTTTTTGTTCCTTTTGGTCACATCCTTAAAAAAACACATATAGACCAATCCAATAAATAGGTGAATAAAGATTTATTTTAGTGTCCTTTAAAGTAGGAAATCCAAGCTAGATATTTTCTTACCCAAAATTATAAAGGGCAGATTAAGGGGAAAAAAAGGAAAATTTAATTTGATATTTTGCCTATTCTAAGTTATATCATAGATTTACACTATTCAAAAACAAAACTGTACATTAAAATATAATATACACTTATGATACATCAGATAGGATCAAGTATGTTATTAAAAGATCACATGCCAAATATAGATTCAATCAAAGTTTGATAAAGCAAGCCCATGTAAAAGGATACAATATCATATACATTTTTGTTTCATAAATATGGACAATATAACTAATAAAGCTAGAACTGTTACGAAACAATAAGAAATAATTACTTTGGCTAAAACATCAAGTCAGAAATAACAATAGTTCTACCCTGTCATTCTAACAGCCTTTCCTGCAGAGTCCTCAGAGGGATTATTTGCATTCCTCAGGTGCTCTATTGTACAATTCAGATGAATAAAGACTTACAAATCATTTTTCTACTGCCAATGTGAGACTTTGATCTGGTGAATACACCATTGTACCTTAACTATAATTGGCAAAAAACCTGACAGTGTAGAGCATCACAAGCTTAATAACAAAGGAGAATATCTCAAAGTGTTGACAGATGATCTTCATAATGCAGAAGCAGAGCTGGTACATTTTAGCAATAAATGAGCACTGAGGTCTAAAGGTCTCTAAAGTGACTGACATCAGACCTGCTACAGCCTCACTGAAAGAAAAAGGTACCGTAGCACTCTCCGTAAAGTGAGTTAGGTTCTTTGCCTGCAAGCTTCACTTTTGTGACTTTCACTGTCACAGAAAACACAGGGAAGATGAAAAGTGAGATAGGTTCTTTGGTTGTCTGCTGTACTTTTGTTACTTTTACTATCAAACAAAAGTAAGAAATATCCCAAAGTGATTTTTAATTAAATATTTGAAATAAACAATGGGTAATTTAAGAAATATAACTCAATTTCAAGATTGCTGATTGAAATACAAAACTATTAGACCTGATGGTTACAAAAGTGTGATAATGAGGCCAAGATCACAAGTCTGAATCCCATTGGGACCATTTACCTTTTGCAGAAAAATGTCTATTCTATTGCTACAAACCATGCCCCAAACTATAGTTAGTCATCTAAAGAATGTGGGCTACTGGCACATGAGAGATATCGAAAAATCAAAGTTGAGCTCAGTATCACTACTAGAAAAACAATTTCAAGTGACTGAATAATAATCCCCATATACAACGTTAACAGGTGTCTGAAACATATAAAATTGTCAGTAATCAAAATAATGATAATGATGATATTGTCATAGACCGTCTAACTCTGAATGGGAAAGAAACATTCAAGACAACACATTCCCAAAGAGCTAAACTGTAAAGATTTTCATAAAATGTATTTTATTTTTAAAAATTTATATGAACAGAGAGGACCCATCCTTCTCTTATGGAGCCAGAGCCACACTGATTTCCCCAAAGTCTTATGAGCGACAAATGGGAAGAGGAACTGCCACTAGTTGTATTTCTCTCCCTGGTAATGAAGCAAAAGGACAAAGCAGGGACAATCAGTTTTAAGACTAAAAGGGTGATGCTTTGAGATACACTGGTTGGGATATGTTTGTTTCTTTGGCAGAATGAGATCTTTATTAAGTTAGAGTTAGATTTCTCAAAGACTGTGTCTCAAATTTACCTTCACTTTTATGATCTGACTGTCTTAGCCAGTCTTGAAATCCAGATTCTTTTAATTTGATTTTCCTAGGGTTAGTTTACATTGTATTTGTCTTCCCAGATACTAATTTTATTTCTAAAAATTGTATTTGTTTCTCTTTCAAATCTATCTGCTCTTTTTTTGGATAACATTTTACTCTTTGTTTAATGAATTCTTAGTCCCTTTCAATCTTTTCAGCAGATTAATTTAAAAGATCCTTTCAGACTGCTCTAGTTACTTCTAATTTCTCAGGTATAACGTTGCCCCTACCTTTTGTCATCTGCTAACCTCTGACAACAATTGGCTCCTATGTACGTGCTGTGTTGTTTTGGGGTGTGAGGTCATTTGGCAGCAGCAGTTATACAGTTGTGTTCCAAGGGAATGTGTGGTCCCCAAGGTGTTGAGATATATGTATATCTATGCGATAGTTTTCTGGTTGTTGCTTCTAGGGAAAGATGTATAGTGTCTCAGGCTCTGGGTCATTTGAAGGCTTAGTGTTTCAGCATTAGGTTTATTGGTAATGCAAATTAAGGGCCCCTACCTTCTATAATGCAGTCCAGTCTCTAATTTCCCGAGATTAACAGTTTCCTCCCTTGTTCAGAAGGGGTGGGAGTGGGGACATTTTTCTAGCATCTGATTATGGAAAGAATAGCTTTTTCTAGGCTTTATGAGCAAGCCTTGTTCCAGCAGCACCTGTAGCATAAGGCCTGTGCTGGACTTTTAGTCCTACTAAAAGTATATGGACATATAAACTTAATTTTCCCTGAGGGCCATAAACTGTTGATTCACTCTCTTCTGTCAATGGGTCTTCTTTGTTTTGGGCATCCAGAGAATTCTTTTTCTTACTTTCAAGTCCCACCATGTGTTCTAAAAATACCACACCATCACCAACACCACCCTTTTCTGGTTATTTTCTCTGGTGTTTCTACATATTAGAAACAAGAAGGGAATTTCTCATATTGGCTCAGTCTACCATCTTAACTCAAAGCTCTCCATACTAGAGTTAAATCCTTCATTTTATTGTGTTCTAATACAATAGCTTTCAACATTTTTTGACCATCACCCACAGGAAGAAATTGATTTTATACTTGACTCAAACATATGGTGCACAGACATTATTTTTATACACATACCCAAACAGATACAGGTTTCATAAAACAATACTTACTTACCTTTATAATGGGAAATAAAGCAATCTCAGTGGTACTATTTGATATTTTGAATAAAACTAAATTCTTGCAAGTTAAAATAAACTCCTGACATAGTTTTCTCTAATATACATTAATAAAAACTTTAATTTATTCTTTTCTATACTTCATGTCCATCTAGCCATTCAACTACCCACAGTTCTCAAATTCTAATTATATTTTCTAAAAATCCTTTAAAGATGGCTCAATCTAGCACTAAAGCTGAGTTACATTATCATTTCTATCTTTATTGAATATTAGAACTCTCTCAAATCTGCGTATTTTACTTTATAACATCAAAGTATGTTTAAAATCTTTGAAGTTGTTACGTATGGTAAGAGTAGGTCCTTATACACACCTTACATAGTTCTCTGTGTGAATCTAGGTCTTGAATTTTTAAAAAAATCAGCAGTGATGTTTCTGACTGAATATAACTGTTGGCAAGATCACATGTTAATATCAGAAAATGATGCAACTTATACAAAGGAGGGTCCAGAGCTGGTTTATTCAGTGACTTGACATCATTCAGTAAATGTTACTAAGGGCCTGACCTTTACTAAGCTAGTTCCCCTCAAGTTGTTCATGGTATGGATACACCATAAATTCAGGAGACATGGATAAACAGTGAGGTCATTTCTAGTCTCCCCCTTTATTAGAAACGTGGTTTACTCTCATTTCTATTAAAACTGTTCAGCCCGGCTGGTGTGGCTCAGTGGTTGAGTGTCGACCCATGAACCAAGAGGCTGCTGGTTTCAATTCCCTGACCGGGCTGCAGGCTCGATCCCTAGTAGGGGGCATGCAAGAGGCAGCCGATAGATGATTCTCTCTCATTGATGTTTCTATCTTTCTATCCCTCTCCTTTCCTTTCTCTCTTTAAAATCAATAACACATAAAAAAAAAAGAGATTAAGACTTATGGAAGGTAAGGTTATTTTTTCAAGATGACAAACATTATTTAGTCAATCCAGTTATCTTACAAATGGCAATAAATAATACTGAAAACCTGCACTAAAATAGCACAAACTACATACAAACTAAAACATGTACCATAAATAATATTCATTCATAGTAAATAAATTAGCTCTAGAAAATAAAAAATTTCCCAACTCTTAAAAATTCTTTGTTGAATAAAAGTTATTAGAATAGGTTTATTAAGGAAGTCAGTGGGGGTTGGGGGGGGGGGAGGAGAAAGAAGAAGAAATACCAAAAAGGTAATCTCTAGTCTAATTGACTAAGGGCCCAGTGCACAAAATTCATGCATGGGGAGGGGAGGGGGGGAGGAGGCCCTCAACCCGACCTGCACCCTCTCTAATCTGGGATCCCTCAGGGGAGCCCTCTTCAATCCAGGAGTTTTTGTCTGTCTTTGCAATTATATGAGCGAATTATCTGAGACCCCCAACCCAGTTTGGTTTGGTGCTCAAATAATAGAGGTCTTTTTTTTTTTTCTTTTGCTCCATTGGTGAAAATTTCCTAGAAGTTGCTGGATATCTTCCTTTTAATTTTTCCTCAACACTCTGACTTATGTCTCTCACCTTTGCTTTCCCTCCATCTCCCACCCACAACAGTAACTTGCTCCCGGCTCATTTTGCTCTGTGTCCAGGAGATACTGCAACACGTCTGCCACCAGAACTATGATTCCCAGCATTCCTGGTGCTCCCTGCGCTCTGGGCTTCTGTTTCTGGTCCAGGGGCTGCCACCAGAACTACAATTCCCAGAATTCCTGGTGCTCCCTGCACTCTTGGTTTCTGCTTCAGTCCAGGGACTGCAGAAAGCAAAAGGACTGGGAACTCCAGCCACCCCCAGGCTAGGCTGACAGGACTGGACACTCTAATGGCATCCCGGGGATCCCCGGCCACTTGGTGCTGGCGTGCATGTTGGCCACAGGTTTGAAGTGGGTGGGTCCCGGGGATGCCCGCCACATCATCCTGGCTACGTGGCAGGCGGGTGGGCATCCCAACCCGCACCTGGCTGCTAGGTACCTGCGTCTGCATGCACTGCCCACAGGCCTGCCATCTTTGTTGGGTTAATTTTCATACTCACTCCTGATTGGCTGTGGGCATGGCAGAGGGACAATCAATTTACATATTTGTCTATTATTAATATAGACTAGAGGCCCGGTGCACAAAAATTTGTGCACTCAGGGGGGGAGGGTCCCTTCAGCCTGGCCTGTGCCCTCTCACAGTCTGGGACCCCTCGGGGGATGTTCACCTGCTGGTGTGCCTGGCCAGCCTTGGTGAGGGGCTGATGGCCGTTTAAGGCTACCCACAGCCCCTTCAGGGTTTGGGTCCCTACTGGGGTGCCTGGCAGCCTGGGTGAGGGGCAGAGGGCCGTTTCAGGCTGCCCACAGCCCCTTCAGGGTTCGGGTCCCTACTGGGGTGCCTGGCTGGAAGCAGGTATCTGGGATTTATTCAACTTCTATAATTGAAACTTTGTTGCCTTGGTCCCCCGCTCAAAGCCTGGGTTGCCCCTGGCAACCCAAGGTCCCAGCCCAGCAGGTATCTGGAGTTTGTTTATCTTCTATAATTGAAACTTTGTAGCCTTGAGTAGAGCTCAGGGCCCACAGGACCCTGGCTTCCTCCATTGCCCGGGGCAACTCCAGCTCTGTGGCTGGCGCCATCTTAGTTAATTTCATATTTGCTCCTGATTGGTTGGTGGGCGTGGCTTGTGGGTGTAATGGAGTGAGGGTCAGTTTACATATTACTCTTTTATTAGATTAGATTAGTGTCTAGAAATTAATCTCTCTCCTAAAAGAGATCCCCATCTTTGATGTAGGTAATAAACTTCAAGGTTCAGTGTACTTATCCAAATTCACAGAGTATACAGAATAACAATTATAACTCTGCTCCTCAGAGTGTGGCACATTACTCGGGTGCCAGTTAGAAACACAGAATTTCATAATCTGCATTTTAATAAGGTATTTCTTATGTATGTTAAACTTCCAGAAACACCAAACTAGTAAAGGACTGAAAATAAAAGCACATTAACTGAAAGTATAAAAATGTCTAAAATAACTCTGAAGACCAACTGGTAACTAAGCAGATGCTGACTACCTACCCCACTGACCTGACTGATATGGGAGGAGCAAGAATAATAGAAAAACTCTCCCAGGTTCAAAAACCATAAGAGGGAAAAGTCACTAGAATTTCAAGAAGTATGAGGAAAATGTTTGCTCTGAATCCCCTGCAATGTCAAATAAGTTCCAGATTCATAATAAGAAAAATTAACTGAGAGAATTATCTAAAAATAATTAATTTAGATAGTTTCTTACTTTATAAGACATAATTATCCCTCTTTCATTCTAATAAGTCTTAATACCTGGGAAAACATTTGTAACTTAGTTTTAGAGTCTAGATTCAAATAATAAGAAGTGATTCCAGCAGAGAGGATTTTCATGGACTCTGAATTCATAACAAGTAAAATGGATATTACCACAAATTGTTTGCTATGAGGGACTCACAGAACCACTCTCTGGAAAACCACATTCATTTTATGGTCACTATGATAAAATGGTATTTGTATACATACATAACTACATGTATGTATATGTGTGTGCATAGAAAAGAAAAATTCTAGAGAAATGCACATTCCTTTTGCAGCAAATAAACAATGGGATTCAGGTTTTCTGTTTTAAGGATTAACAAGCTTTCTGACTCTAATGGCAACTGGAAGGTTATGAGGAAATTGAAATGATAGGTGTTATGATAAGCAGACAATCTTAAAAGCAAATTTGAAAAATTGAAATATATTGATCCCAACACTTTGGGCTCACTATGACTCTGGGATTTCTTCTCTCAACATGCTTTAAAAAAATACAATTAATCTGTGTAACATGTAACAACTGCATGGAAATATTTTCTATAATAAAAAGACTCCCTTAAAAAATCTCTTGCAATGAATAAACAAGAGGAAACATCAGAGTGAACTAGTTAAGTCATAGTAATCACATTCTCCAGCTGGCAACTGGTTTGAGAGTGGGCACAGGAACTAGTTCTGGTCAATGGGACAAGAGGGATAACCTAGGGCAAGATGAAAAGGTTTCCTTTGGCTCTTAAAAAGACGACTCTCTGCTGTCCCTTCTGTCTGGATCTTACCCCAGGAATGCCAGCATTTTGCGACCTCAAGAGTGGAAGTGGGGAAAGATGAGAAAAAACCTTTTTCTTAATAATATAACAGGACACTGAATTAACCAACCCTGGAGACAAACTACCCTGGATCTTATTAATATGTACTGGGATTGTCTTTGTTATTTGTAGCTGAAAAGCATTCTCATACTGTTAATCCTCATTTAAGTATATGACTGCAGCTCCTCTTAACTATGATTTAACTCCAATTTATTATTTTGTTGTTTTTAATCCTCACCCAAGGATACGCTTCCATTGATTTTTAGAGACTGGAAGGGAGAGAGAGAGAGAGAGAGAGATATGAGAACCTGCAACCAGGTACGTACCCTTGACAAGAACCAAACCCTCAACCTTTGGTACCCTCGACCTTTGGTGTGCGGGTTGATGGTCTAACCACAGAGTAACACCAGCCAGTACTCTAATTTATTAAAAAATATTTTTGTGGTTTGTTAGTCCTCACCCGAGGATATTTTCCATTGATTTTTAGAGAGAGTGGAAGAGAGCGAATATCTATGTGAGAGAAACACATTGGTTGGTTGCCTCCTACATGAGCTAGAGCTAGGGCCTGGGCCAGGGAGGAGCCTGCAATCTAGGTACCCTTGATTGGAATCAAACCGGGGACCCTTTGGTTTGCAGGCACTCTATCCACTGAGTTAAACTGGCCAGGGCCCAATTCATTCTTTAAGAAACTAGTTCTTGCAGAGCTTTCTCTGAGCTTACATATGGATAAAAGCTTTTACTATGCACACTATACCCTATAAGTTACCCATTTTCTTATCTCTTCCCACTACACACTAAAACAAAATATCTTCAGAACAGGAGCTTGTCTTTCTTCCCTGGTATATCCCCAGAACTTTCCTAGCACAGCATCTGACACATAGTGGATGTTCAAACATTTTCTGAATAAGTAAGATGGTGGAAATGGTTTAGCTAATAACTAATTGAGTGACCACAAGGTAGTTATTTAAGGCCTTTTAGCTTTAATTTACTCATCTACAAACTAATGAGTAGTTTTCAAACTGTTCTGGGTTCCCTAAAGATGCTTCCAAGGTGCTAGGAGGAGAAAGGATAGGAAGAGAAAGGGAAGAAGAAACAGGGAGGCTCTGCACCCTCCACTCTTGCATTTCAACCAGAGCTGCATAATTATATTTCTTCTTTTTTAAAAAAGATATTGTTGTTAATCTCTGCCAAAGTATATCTATACTAATAAAAGGGTAATATGCTAATGAGACCGGATAGACTAGATGTCTTCTGGACGTCCTTCCAGACAAAGCCATGGTGGCAGGGGCCGAGGCAGAGGTGGTAAGGGGGATCAGGCAGGCAGGGGAGAGCAGTTAGGGGTAATCAGGCCAGCAGGGAAGAGCAGTTATGGGAGATCTGGCCAGCAGGGAAGAGCAGTTACGGGAGATCTGGCCAGCAGGGGAGAGCAGTTAAGGGTGATCAGGCCGGCAGGGGAGCAGTTAGGGGCATCAGGCAGGCAGGCCGAGGCGGTTAGGGGCAATCAGGCAGGCCAGCAGGCAGAGGTGGTTAGGAGCGATCAGGCAGACAGGGAGAGACAGTTAGGGGCGATCAAGCAGGCAGGGGAGCAGTTAGGGGCATCAGGCAGGCAGAGTGGTTAAGAACAATCAGGCAGGCTGACAGCAGAGCGGTTATGAGCCAGCAATCCTGGATTGCGAGAGGGATGTCCAACTGCTGGTTTAGGCCAAATCCCATAGGACATCCTCTGAGGGGTCCCAGATTGGAGAGGGTGCAGGCCCGACTGAGAGACCTCGCCCCTCCATGCATGCATTTTGTTGCCTAGGCCTCTAGTCCTATATAATAAAAGCCTGATATGCTAAGTGTCATTTGACTATTTGACCAGTCGCTATGACGTGCACTGACCACCAGGGAGCAGACACTATAACCGGTAGATTAGCTTGCTGCTGGGGTCTGGCTGATCGGGACTGGGCAAGACAAGGTTGGACATGCTCTGGAGCCCTCCTGCAGCCCCTTCCAGGCCAGCCAATCTCCCATGGTCCTTCCTTGGCCTCTAAAATATTGCTTCTAATTAATTTCTTTTCAATTAGCACAAATCCGTGCACTGGGTATCTAGTCTATACGTATAAAAGTCTAATATGGTAAGTGTTCGACAATCCAACCAGTCACTATGATGCACATTTACCAACAGCGGGCAGACAATCAACACAGGAGCTCCCGTGACGCACACAGAGAAATCACACAATGGACCTGCTGCCCACAAAGCAACACTCGGCTTCCCCCAAGTGGGACACAGGCCCCACCACCACCCCAAGTAACAGCCCACAAAATCACAGCCGAAACTGTTGAGCCTTCCTGGGGGCGGGGACCAGGCGGCGGGCCCTCAAGGCCCCCGCCCTGGAGGCCATGGGGTGGCCAGTGCCACCCCACCATTGGCTTCCTAGGCGGGTGGCCCGGAGGGTCAGTGGGAGCTGTGGCCGGCCTGAAAACTGCCCTCAGCCCCTCACCCAGGCTTGCCACACCCCTTGGGGTGAGGGTCTCCACTGGGGAGCTTGGCCAGCTTGCAAATAGACATTGGCCCCTCACCCAGACTGGCCAGGCACACCAGCAGGTGGACATCCCCAGAGGGGTCCCAGAATGGGAGACGGCACAGGTCGGGGCTGTGGTCTTGGCTGGCCTAATTTGCATACAGCAGCTCTGACTGGCTGGTGGGCGTGGCTTACCCCCGTCCCAGAGAAACAGTTAATTTTAATATTACGTTTTTATTAGTTAAGATTGTTCATATTATTACAGTTGTTCCTCTTTTTTCCCCCCATAGTTCTCCTCCTCCCAGTTCCCACCCCACCCTCTGCCCTTACTCCCCCCTCACTGTCCTCATCCATAGGTGTACAATTTTTGTCCAGTCTCTTCCCCCACCCCCATCACCCCTTTTCCTCTGAGAATTGGCAGTCCACTCCCTTTCTATGCCCCTAATTCTATTCTGTTCACTACTTCATTCTGTTCAGATTTTTTATTTACTTAATTTTTAGGTTCACTTTGTTGATAGATATGTATTTTTTGTTCATAATTTTTATCTTTACTTTTTCTTCTTCTTCCTCTTCTCAAAGGATACCTTTCAGCATCTAATCTAATAAAAGAGTAATATGCAAACTGACCGTCACTCCCAGACAACAAAGCCATGCCAACCAGCCAAGCCATGCCCACCAGCCAATCAGTGCGGCTGTATGCAAAATAACCCAGCCAAGATGGCGGCCAGCAGCTATGGAGCTGGAACAAGCAGGAAGCTTCTGTTGCAACTGCCTGACTAGGCCAATGGCTCTCTGCTCAAACAACGTTTCAATTATAGAAGCCACAGAGCTGAAGCACACAAGAGGCTTTGTTACCTGCCGAGACCTTGGCTCAAAGCAACAGTGTTTCAATTATAGAATATAAATAAATCCCAGAAACCTGATTCCAACCCAGCCTTGCTGGGACGCTGGGTCAATGAGAGCTGTGGGCAGCCTGAAAACAGCGCTCAGCACCTCACCCAGGCACCCCAGTCGGGAATCGAACCCTGAAGAGACTGTGGGTAGCCCGAAAACAGCCCTCAGCTCCTCACGCAGGCTGCCCAGGCACCTCAGTAGCGACCCAAATCCTGAAGGGACTGTGGGCAGCCTGAAAATGGCCCTCAGCCCATCAGCCAGGATTGCCACACCTCAATGAGGTGAGGGTCCACACTAGGGAGCTTGGCCAGCCTGCAAACAGCCATCAGCCTCTCACCCAGGCTGGCCAGACATGCAAGCAGGTGGACAGCCCCTGAGGGGTCCCAGACTGCGAGAGGGCACAGGCTGGGCTGAGGGAACCCCGAGTGCACAAGTTTTTGTGCACCAGGCCCCTAGTTTCCTAAATACTGGTTGGGTGGTGATGAACTCCTTTAGCTTTTTCTTGTCTGTGAAGCTCTTTATCTGACCTTCAATTCTGAATGATAGCTTTGCTGGGTAAAGTAATCTTGGTTGTAGGTTCTTGCTATTCATCATTTTGAATATTTCTTGCCACTTGCTTCTGGCCTGCAAAGTTTCTGTTGAGAAATCAGTTGACAGTCGTATGGGTGCTCCCTTGTAGGTAACTGACTGCTTTTGTCTTGCTGCTTTTAAGATTCTCTCTTTGTCTTTTGCCCTTGGCATTTTAATTATGATGTGTCTTTGTGTGGTCCTTCTTTGGATTCCTTTTGTTTGGGGTTCTCTGTTCTTCCTGGGCTTGTAAGTCTATTTCTTTCACCAGGTGGGGGAAGTTTTCTGTCATTATTTCTTCAAATAGGTTTTCAATATCTTGCTCTCTGTCTTCTTCTGGCACCCCCATAATTCGGATGTTGGTATGCTTGAAGTTGTCCCAGAGGCTCCTTACACTATCTTCCGGTATATTATTCTTTATTTCAGTTAATATATGCTTAATTTCTAGCTGGTCCTTTTTCATATCCTCGAGGGTCTCACTAAATTTATTGGCGGTCTCTAGAAAATTATTGAAAAACCTTATAACCTTGGTTTTGAACTCTATATCCAGTTGTTTGCTTTCCTCCATTTCTGTCATTTGTAACCTGTTTCTTTGTCTATGAATTTTGGCTGCTTCCCTGTTTTGGTAGAGTGGCTTTCTGTGCTAGGTGTCCTATAGGACTGAGTGCCTCAGCCTCTCCAATTATCTGAGGTGGACACTCTTTTTTTAAAAATATATTTTATTGATTTTTTACAGAGAGGAGGGGAGACGGATAGAGAGTTAGAAACATCGATGTGAGAGAAACATCGATCAGCTGCCTCCTGCACACCTCGGAGATGTGCCCACAACCAACATACATGCCCTTGACCGGAATTGAACCTAGGACCCTTGAGTCTGCAGGCCGACACTCTATCCACTGAGCCAAAGCGGTTAGGGCTGAGGTGGACACTCTTGGTGCACCACTTTGTAGGCTTTGTGCACAGTCTTGTAGCTAAGCCTTGATTGCTGTTGGTATCACTGGGAGGAATTGATCTCTAGATTACCTCGCTATGAGAATCAGCTGTGTCTCTGGTGGGAGAACTTCTGGAGACACCCTTATGGGGCAAGACTTGCTTCAGTGGGGCTTTGGTGCTCACTGAGTCTGCCCCTAAATGTGTCCCTACGGATCTGAGAAGTTGTAATCTGGGTGGTCCTGCTCTGACCACTGGGTACACTGGCTCTTGGATCTCTAAGGAGGTGCTATTTTAGCTTCTGCCTGAGGCTACCCAGCTTTTTATATGCAAAAGCCTCTGAGCAGCTTGGGTGGGGCGGGGTCTTGGGGAATCAACAGGGCAGAGCAAACAGCTATGGCTGATTCTCAGTCCTGCCCTAAGAGGCACCGGGTCTCAGTGTCCCTCGGCACCGCAGAGAGAAAGCCGCTCTGGAGTTCCTCCCGGTGCCAGACAATCCAGCTTCTCCCCGTATGAGTCTGGATCCCCAGAAACTCGCCCAGAACTGGAGTTCAGAGCCATAGGGAGCTTGTGACTCCCTCCGGACTGAAAAAGAGAACCGCATCCTTAGTTGCCAGCCTTTTCCGTGAGCCCTTTCCACATGCATCTGTACCTCTGCACTTTACTTCCGCACCTCCTCTGAGTCTCAGTCTCTTTCGAATTTCCACTCAGCCAGCCTTCCTGTGGGTCTGCGTGGTGTCTGTTTTTTCTTTTCGTTGTGGTTTTGAAATGATTGTGAGAGGCAGCAATTTCAGGTGTTTACCTATGGCGCCATCTTGGTTTCTCTCAGCACTTATGATCTTAATGTTTACTGTCTTCCTCCCAGCATTGGTGAATCCTCTTTACCCAGTTATTAGGGCAAGGAGCCTTTGAATATTTTGTTCACTGCATTATCTCCAGCACCACTTATAATAGTGCCTAGCACCACAGGTGCTAGGTGAATGTTGGGTGGATCAATGTATAGGAGTAAATTAAGTTGAAAGTTAATCTAAAAAAGAGTATGTAAACAAACACTCAGAAGTGCATACATATGATTCATACAAACCTTAGCTACCTGTCTTTTCTGGCAGAATCAACCTATAGACATTAATAAGCTATAGTTAACTTTACCAGGAGAGATGCATGTTTATTAGCTAGAATGGTAAAGTTTAAAATACCAACAGAACATGGAGGAAACATACCTAATTCAAGTTCAATTATATAAACAAAAATTCATAGTATAATGGAGTTATTTTGATTTCCAAGATAATCTGTGGCTCGATCTACTTGTAATTCAAATCTGAACATCAAGGTTCATTGTGAATATACCAAAATGAGCATCTCAAATGTTAAGATGTTCCCTGAGTTTCAGGCTACTAAGTTATGATTTGTGTTCTTCTTAAGTAGCCCCAAACTGGGTATATTTTTGACACTTTAGAGCAGTGTTTTTCAAAATATGTTTTTGGATCACCTGTGAATCCAGAACTCTATAAGAAAACCTAGATAAATCTAGATAATCTCTGGAAGTAGGATTTGCACCCAATCCTTACAACACTTTGCACTTTATATTCTATATTCTACTCTTAAATATTACACATAAAAATATTCTGTAATTAGAGTTGTCATGAGGTACAAAACCAACTATTTACAGCTTGAGACCATAAAAAACTTTGTCAGCTGCAAGAATACTTCCCACTATGTTATGATCCTATAGATAAAATGAAATTACTTTTGGCCATGGGACCCAGGGATAAACTATTTTTCCTTCCACTTTTGAGCAAAGAGGAAGACACCAGGTTTATACAATCCACAATCAAAATATAAACTTATAGGGGAAACTATATATCTTGATTTAGCTACCACAGATATATTTTTTGAGAGAATGTACATGGTATCAAAAATTAGACTTCCACATCCAGATTCCCTATGAAGATAAAGGCTACCCTCTGATATCTTGGGAGAGGAGAGAAGATGCTTGGAATAAGAGTGAGTACCTGTAGTATATATGGGGGGAGGGGTGGACAGAGAAGGAAGGAGGGAGGGAGAAAGACAGGAAGAGAGGGAGGGAAGGAAAGGGAGAGGGAGAGTGGGAAAGATGGAGGAGAGAGTGGGTGAGGGAAGGAGAGACTGCATTGCAACATGTGTCATAGTGGTGCATAGTGTGTCAAGAAATACAGAACCATAAACATGATAAAAACTTTAGTATTGAGTCTTTTTGAGATTGGCCTAAACTTATGAAGGGCTTATAAATTATAAAAACTAAACAAACATGGGAATATATTTAACAAAAGAAGTGTACTTGTACATGAAAACTACAAAGCATTGTTGACAGACATTAAAGACAGTAAGTGGAAAGAAGTGTGTTCATGAATTTGAAGACAATATTGTTAAGATGGCAATATTTCCCAAATTGAACAACAGATTCAATGTGATCTATCAAAATTCCAGCTGCCTTTTGTGCAGAAATTGACAGGCCCATTCTAAAATTTATATGAAAAATCAAAAATTCAAGTAACCAAAACAATCTTGAAAAAGAAAATTTGGAACATATTTTCCTAATGAAAACTACTATAAGACTATAGCATCAAGACTACACAGGACTGGCATAAAGCTAGACATATAGATCAATGGGACGGAATTGAGAATTCAGAAATAAACTCCATACATCTACAGTCAATTGATTTTTAAAAATACTTTAACGGTGGTAGAAAATATAAAATGAACCATCATAATTATGTACAGTTTAGTAGCATAAACTATATTCACACTGTTGTGTAATGAATCTTTAGAGCTTTTTCATTTTACAAACTGAAATTTTATACCCATTGAACACTTGTTTCTCACCCCAGCCCAGCCCCTCGTTCTACTTTCTGTTTCTATAAGTTTAACTATTTTAGACACCTCTTACAGGAGAGTGATATAGTTTTTGTCTTTTTGTGATTGGCTTATTTCACTTAGCATAATGTCCTCAAGGTTCATCCACATGGTGTAGCATGACAGGATTTCCTTCTACTTTAAGGCTGAGTAATATTTCATTGTATGTATAGATAACATTTTATTTATCCACTCATTCAGTGATGGTCATTTGGATTGTTTTACTTGTTGACTATTGTGAACAAGGCTGCATAGAACATGGGTATGCAGATATCTCTTCAAGATCTTGTTTTTAATTTTTTTGGACAGATACCCAGAAGTAGAATTGCTAGATTATATGGTGATTATATTTTTAGTTTTAAAAGAAACCTCCATACTGTTTTTCACAGTGGTTACATTATTTTTCATTCCTACCAACACTACCAGTGTTCTAATTTCTCCACATTTTTGCCAATACTTACTTTCTTTCTATAGTGGCCATTTTAATTGATGTGAAATGATTCATATCTCATGGCTTTGATTCGCATTTCTCTAATAATTAGTAGCGTTGAACATTTTTCATATGCTTGTTGGCCACTTGTAGATATTCTTTGGAGAAAAGTTTATTCAATCCTTTACCCATTTTTTAAAATTGGGTTATTTTTGTTGTTATTAAGTTTATGTTATAGTCAACCAATATTTACAAGGATAACTGCTGGAAACTGATTGTTTTCAACCAACCTTGGTTGCTTGGAAAGGTCAGAGCTATGCACCCATTGTTTAAGTTGAAACATTGTTAATTACAGCAACCCTCCACCTGTTAATTACATGTAAATTCTTGCTTGGAATTTCCTGCCTAAGGATATGGGTGTTTTTCCCAGAGACTCAATAAAAGGCTGGTGAGGCCCAGGCACCAGTGGCAGTCATTCCCACTAGAGGTAGGCTCCCGCCTGGCCCCCCCAGTTTCCAAATTGATTCTCTTCTATTCTCTCTCTCTTCATTTTGTGTGTGGCTTCCTCCAGAACTCGAACCCTGAACAGGAACCCTGAACCATGCGGGACGTGTAAGGGGCTCCCACAGATACCAAAACAATTAAATGGGGGAAAAAATAGTCTGACCATCTTATAGAGATAGTAGTGATTAGTATAAAAAACATCAAGTTTGAAGTAAGGCAAATATCAATTCAAATTCCAGCTAAATTGCATACTAGTTGTAAGATCCTGGAAAAATCATTAAAGCTTCCTGAACCTTAGTTTAATCACCTGTAACACAAATAATACCTATTCTTACAGGTAAATATAATCTTAAGGTGCCTAGAACACAGGAGGCCTTCAAACTTTAGTCTGTAATCTTAGCTGTCTCCTATCAGTGAGGGGTCATTCATTCTCAATGATTACTTCAGAGTTAAAAATACTGTTAGATTGCCTGCAAGGAAAGAATGGGAGTTCTTTTTAAAATCAGATCTGTATTTCTGGGAAGAAGTCCTGCCTAAACAATGCTCTATAGATAGGGAGGTAACTAGAAGAGAAAGAATTCAAGCACAATGACTGCAAAAATATATATTAACTGTGTGTACTAATAAGCTTATGCTAGATCTTGGGAATGCAACTTTGAAAAAGGAGGTGGAGGGAGGGGAGGAAAACATACATAATTATAAGAGAGCACAAGTGATATGACACAAAGTAATGTGCCACAAACATAATGAGGAGAGGGGTGCACAATCTCAAGGAAGATTTTGAAAAAAGAAACCAGTACACTTAATGATGTTTTCAGTTATCTCTATATATAAAAGCTTAAGTGCCTGTCCGACCATTCGACTGGCAGTTATGACGTGCAGTGACCCCAAGGGGGCAGACTCTCCGACCAGTAGCTATGATGTGAACTGACCACCAGGGGGCAGACGCTCAATGCCAAGCTACAGTGACTTGGCAGTTGTGGTTCTCCGGTGATGCACCTGGAACCAGAGAGGAGGGAGCTCAATTCTGGGGTGTATCACCCGAGAACCACCTTCTCACAACCCAGGACCCCTTGGGGGATGTCAGAGAGCCAGTTTCGGCCTGATCTCCACAGGCAGGCCAAGGGACCCCACTGGTGCATGAATCTGTGCACTGGGCCTCTAGTCCTATCTAATAAAAGAGTAATATGCAAATTAGGCATCACTCCATCACAAAGATGGCTGCCCCATAGCCACAAGATGGCAGTGCCCATAGCCAAATCCTATCTAATAAAAGAGTAATACGCAAATTAAGCATCACTCCGTGACAAAGATGGCCTCCCCCATGGCCACAAGATGGCAGCGCCCAGTCCGGCTTAGTGCCGCCACTGAAATGGTCAGATCTGTTAGCCAGGCATGTGGCGGGGGAGGGAGGGGGCCTGAGGGGCAGAACAGGCAATCAAAGGAGGCTGGGGGTCCCCTGCCCAGGTCAGAAGCCTTCCCCAGAGGCCTCAGGCATGGGCAAGGGTGGAGACAGTGATGGGAGGAGGCAGGGGTAGAGCTGGTGATTGGAAGGGTATCAGGGTGCCCTACCCAGGCATAAGGCCTGGGCCAGAGGCCTCAGGCCTGGGCAGGGGCAAGGCCAGAGATCACAGGGGCCTGGGCTCCACAGAGCCAGCAATCGGAGGGGCAGGGGAGGAGCCTGTGATTGCAGGGGTCTGGGCACAGGTGGAGCCGGCAATGCAGGGGTCTGGGGGTCACCTGCCCAGGCCTATAGCCTTGGCCAGAGGCTGCAATGGGGCAGGGGCGGAGCAGACGATCTCAGGGCCTGGGCGGGGGCAGAGCCAGTGATTGGAGGGGCAGGGGAAAAGCCTGCGATCGCAGGGGTCTGAGCACAGGCGGAGCCGGCAATACAGGGGCCTGAGGGTCCCCTGCCCAGGCCTGCAGCCTTGGCCAGAGACTGCCAGTGGGGCAAGGACAGAGCTGGCGATGGCAGGGGGCAGGAGCAGAACTGGTGATCACAGAGGCCTGGGCTCTGTGAAGCCGGCGATTGGAGGGGCTTAGGGGTCCACTCCCCAAGGGGAGCAGGAAGCGGGCCTAAGCTGTCAGTAGGACACCCCCTGAGGGCTCCCAATATGTGAGAGGGGGCATGCTGGGCTGAGGACCCCCCCCCCAGTGCACGAATTTTATGCACTGGGCCCCTAGTATAATTATAACATTTCCTCAAGTTAATTTAGTTTTAATAGAAAAAGAAGAAAAGGAAAGAATGTTTCTTTATGATAGAGCTGAAATTCTCTGAGGCCAGTAAAAAAATAAGAAACCCCCAAGGGAAAAATTAATATGGGTATGTATGTCAGAATCCATTTGCACAGACCATCTTTTCCAAATGGATCCTTCCTCCTGAAGTTGTTCTTAATTCAGCCTCTGGAGGATGCCTCCATCTTCCAACAAAGAAGACCATTACCTCATGATTCTATTAATTCAAGCCTCTATTACCATGTGAGGTATATGTTAATTTCACAAAGGAATAGACACAGAAGGATACACACCCAAGGAAAATAGTTAATGTGAAAAAGGGAAAGTCACTGCTTCTGTGTCTTTTGAGAAAAGGGATTTGGGGCAGGGAAGAAACAAGCACCGAAAAAAAGAATAGCTCTTATGCAAACTTTAATAGTTGCAATAGGTGCATGAAATTATTCTTATCTAAATATATAAAAGTCCAGCAACCGGAACGGTGGAACAACCGCAACGACCAGTGGCTATGATGCGCACTGCAGCAGCCAACCAGCCAGTCTGGGCCCCGATCAGCCACCCATGGCCGGCTCAGTCCCTGATCGGTCCCCAACACCCTGATTGGGGAAGGGGCCAGTCGCCAACCACCCGTGGCTCCTCTCCCTGTTGGCCTAGCACACTGGGCCCCCATTGGGGAAGCCGGCTGGACACCACCCTTGTACAAATTTGTGTACCAGGCCTCTAGTTAACATATCTTTTCAGCAATGCTAAATGACTTCATGTTAGAGAAGAAGTGACTTTTCCCTACAGTGTGGTATGCAATCTGTGGCAAAACTTTCAGCTACTTCTAAAAGAACTTATTCTCTACTGTGGGGATATTTAACAAAATTCATTGTGCATAGTCTTAACGTGCAAATTTGCTTAATGAAATATTTTTAACAGAAGAAAAGGAATAATTGGGAAATATGTAGAAGTAGAATCACATCTATCAAAATTTATAGTTGATGTTATAGCTTGTCCTAGCAAGCAATAATAAGCCAGAGTCTATTATTTTACTGAAAAGACATTGTATGCAAAACCAACTTAAAAAAATATATTTTTTTTATTGATTTCAGAGAGGAAGGGAGAGGGAGTGAGAGATAGAAACATCAATGATGAGAGAATCACTGATTGGTTGCCTCCTGCATGTCCCACAGTGGGGATCCAGCCTGCAACCCGGGTTTGTGCCCTGACCGGGAATTGAACCATGATTTCCTGGTTCATAGGTCCATGCTCAACCACTGACCCATGCTGGCTGGGCCAAAACTAACTTTTGAAATACAAAAGTTAATTCATTTTAATGGCAGGTTCCTATAATAAAAGGATTCTCACAGGCAATACTTTGCAAAGAGAGGTAGTATAGAATATGGTTACAGAGGACTGGGGCCAAACAGAGCAGGGATCCTAGTCACATCATGGAAGCTTTCTCAAGTCTGTTTTCTCACCTGTAAGTGGAGATAGCAACAGCCATCTACTTCAGAGGATTGTGAAGATTCAATGAGAAAGTGCACATGAAATGCTTAGCTTGGTATCTGACACAAAGTGAGTGCTTAACATAATTGTACAGGGTGGGGCAAAAGTAGGTTTATAGCTGTGAGTACATGAAACAGTTTATTCTTATACTATTATTCATTAATTATGGTATTTTCCATATGCACAACTATAAACCTGCTTTTGTCACACCCTATAGATGAGCTATTATTATTTATAAAGTGAGGTATGGCTTTGTTTTTTTTAAGGCTCAATGTTCAGACCTTAAGCAGAATTGTGTTTATTTACCTGCAATCCAGCTATTAATCAGATTTATTCTGAGAAGGCAGGTCGAAGTACTAATATTATAAAATTTATTTAAGGCATTTTAATTTATTTTCCTCCTTAAACTGTTCTGTCTGCTGTATAAGAAAAATGGCAAGTTTTGCTACTCATTGCTGAATGATATTCCCATACTTCCTAAGAAGGAGCAAAAAATTATTTAGGTTGTAGATATCACATATGAAACAGTGGGAAGCATATTTGACTTTGCTATAATTTATAAGACAATATTATTCAAAGTAGTCAGTCTAGGAACCACGTGTTTCTTGGCTCTGGGTACAAAGAGCAGCTTCTCGCAACCTGTTCCCTGATCATATTGGAAAAGACAAAACGGATGGAACATTTATTCCTTTGATCCCATTTCCAATTCAAAGATTTTTCTCTACCACCCTGGTACATTGCCTGCTATATTTACCTACTGTTTTAAATGAATTCACTTGAAAAGTGTACTCATTTTTTTAATGGTGCTTTCTGATAAACAGTTACTCATTATAATGAAGCCCAATTTTTCCTCTTATGGTTAATGCTTTCGTTTCTCATTCAAGATATCTTACCCTATCCGAATGTGTGAAGATGAGCTCCTGAGTTTCGATGAAGGACTATGGACTTAGAAAAGGCAGAGTGAACATGCTTAAAGCACACCAGGATGCCCTACAGATGAAAAGAAGCTGCAGAGTCAAGGATGGTAAGTTAGGAGACTGCTTCCTAACTCAAAGATGAAGTGATGATGGTGTAGTCTTGGGTTTATAAGCAGTGCAATTGAAGAGGAAGGGATGAAGAAGGGCCAGATATAGAAGAAAAAATATAGAATTTAGTGATTAAGTGACTACGGTGTATGAAAGATTTTAAAAGGATTTGAAGAACTTATACCTAAAAGATTCAGAGTGCTGGGACAACTAACAAAGATTAGAAAATCTGAAAGTAGATTCCACTATGAATGGATTATACAGAAAAATAAGTTTAGTTTTATAAATATTTAGCTTCATAATGACAACGGAGTAATCAAATGCAATTTTCTTGTTAACAGGAATAAAGAAACTTGAAATGGACTAAGAGGTGAAACTAAGGCCGTAGATTTGTGAATCATTAGTCGAGAACAGTGCTTCTCAAAGTAACATCCATGTACCAGCAGCACCTAGAATTTGCTGGACATGACAATTCTCAGGCCCCATCCCAGACCTACTGAGTCAGAAACTTGGGGCGCAGGGGGTGGGGGTGGGGAAAGACGACGACAGCAATCTGTGTTTTAAGGAATTCTCCAGATGATTAGAATGCATACTAAAGTTTGAAAACCACCAGCATATAGATTAGAGTTGAAGGCACTGAAGGCCAAGGGCAAGGGAAAAAATTCATCACTTAATTACTGATCCCTAGGGAAGAGGTATGGCAGAGAAAAATCAGTAAAGAGAAGAGATTACAAGTGAAGACTAACATGCCTGTTACCCAAAAGTCAAGCAAAAGAGAATGTCATCAATTTTCTAAGCACAGTTTATCCTGAAAGGGCAGAGAGAGAAACAGGAACAAGTACACAGAATGCAGTGTTCCTTCATCAGTGTTAGAGCCCTCACTCCTCCTCCCCATAGGAGTAATACTGTTTTGAGGAAAAATATTACTCAGGATATATTTTCCATACTAGTTTTTGTTTAAATAAGGGAAATCTGCAAACAAAGTAATAAAAATATTACTACACAACCACATTTCTTTTAAAAGGAGCAATTGACAGGTATCTTACATATATAATTTCATGTAATACCTATATAAGTCTTTCAAAGAGAAAGCAGAGAATGGGCTGCAGTGTAAAAGGCAAGCAGGGTCAAAATAAGTTGTTCTAAAGACTGGACAAATAACACCATGCTTATATGCTGATGGGAAAAACTGACAATGTGGGAGAGAGAAGGAACCACTGCAGTGGGTGAATGGGAACATACAATCACATGCACAACTGAAAGGTTGTCTTGGTTAAGTGCATAGACCTGGGGTCAGTAAATCACTGCATATTTTTGTATGGCCCACAGGGTGAGAATGGTTTTTACATTTTTAAAAAAGTGAATCATTTTGATTTTCAGGAAGTAGGTAGATAAATATGTGGGTTGGACTTCTTTTCTTTCTGAGGAGACATATTTTCTACACAATGTCCCAAATAGAGACTGTGCCACCATCCTGAGCAAAGCTCTCACTATGAGAAACTTCTACCTTGGAAGGTTTTTATATTTTAAAATGACTTCTTGGAAAAAAATAAGGGAGCCCTGGCCAGGTAGCTCAGTTGGTTAGGGCACTGTCCTGATATGCCAAGGTTGCAGGTTTGATCCCCATCTGGGCACATACAAGCAGCAACCAATGAATGCTTAAATAAGTGAAATAACAAATCTCTCTCTCTCTCTCTCTCTCTCTCTCTCTCTCTCTCTCTCTCTCTCTTCTCAAATTAATACATTAAAAAAATTTTTTTAAGAAGACTGTTTTGTGACCTTGAAACTGTATGAAATTCAAATTTCAGTGTCCATAAATGAATCCAACTGATTTTGTCCAGTCAGTTATTCAATCAATAATATTTGCTGAGTTCAGTGCCAGGAATGAGAAATATAAAACGAACAAGACAGATCTGCCAATGTGGTTCAGTGGCTGAGCGTTGACCTATGAACCAGGAGGTCACAGGAATCCCAGTCAGGGCACATATCCAAGTTTCAGGCTCGATCCCCAGTAAGGGACATGCAGAAGGCAGTCAATTAATGATTCTCTCTCATCATTGATGTTTCCATCTCTCTCCCCCTCTTCCCTTCCTCTCTGAAATTACTAAAAACATATTTTAAAAATTAAAAACAATAAAATGAACAAGACAGACATAATCCTTATTCTCATGGAATTTAAATTCTTACGAGACAGAAAGACAGAAAAATAGGTGAGATTAAATAGTTTGTGGTAGTGATCTGAAGCAAAATACATGATGCTGTGAACAAAAGGGAGACTGGGGGATTATTCTAGGCAGGGGAGTCAGGGGAGGTGTTCCTAAGGAAGTCACAAGAGTCAACCATGGCAGGGACACGGGTGTGGTAAACAGGGGAAGCAGATAATTAAATGTTCTTAGATTTCCACAGACATAGAAACAAGCAAGGTTGGAGAAATTTATTCATTGTGAGTAGCACATGCATGGAACACTTTGCCTGATAAATTTTCCAATGGTATTTTTACTACAAAGTACACACAGTGTAATTATATAATGGGTTCAAATGGTTTGGGAACAAAATACAAATTAAAAAACCCCCACACTGTATAATTACTTAATTACCCAAGAGTTAGGAATGGTTCCAGAAACCCATTTCCGCTTATCAGGTATATACAGTAACAGTCTTTTTTCTATTTTTTTAAATGGGGGAGAAATATTCTACACAATGTTTCACAGGATATTGGCAAATACAAAAATAGCCAAGGAGAGTATAAATGGTAGGCATTTATTAATTGCTTAAAACAAAATTAAGTTTTCCTCTCTTTAATTCTATGAACATATCCCAACAAATAAACATTTTTAAAAGATCATAAAAGAATAAACAATACTAGAAATCACAGAATGTTCTTCAGTTGTAATTCATACATAGTTAATGAAGCATAACAAACCAGTTTAAGCTTGACAAATGATAAGCTATGAACTTTGGGAAAGAGTGTCATTTGGTTCTTTCTTATTTTATTTTAAATTGAGAGAGAGAGAGAGAGAGAGAGAGAGAGAGAGAGAGAGAGAGAGAGAGAGAGATCAATTTGTTGTTCCACTTATTTATGCATTCACCAGTTGTTGCTTCTTGTATGTGCCCTGACTGGGGATTGAACCTGCAACCTTCGTGTGTCAGGACCACATTCCAAGTGAGCTATGCAGCCAGGGACTGTAATTTGGTTTTTAATTCTAAATTTCTTGCTAGGCATATACCAGCATAACTATAAAACACAACCTGGATATTTTGTGGGTTGGCCAGGCAAAGGTTGTTCCATGTTAAAATAATTCTTTCATTTTCTTGCTTTTTGGGCAAAAATGAACCACTTTCTACTTAAAATTTAAGCTGGTAAAAGGAATACAAAATAAAATGTTCAGTAGTCTTTTAGATATTTATAAAATTATGCAATTCTAGTTTATTTTCCCTTATAAAAATGACAAAACATTATTTTCAACCACTTGAAAAGCTAGACACAGGTCTATTGAAACATAAGGTACATTCAATGTAATGATTCATAGTGTCCCTAATAGAAAGATTTAGCAGTTCTCAATCGAGACCTTTATTCCTTCCCTGAATAAATGATGCCTGAAATTTTTATTCTTGTTCTAATGGAATTTCAATGGCCTTCACTGCAAATCTACTGGAAATTTTTGCATATTAAGTGGAAAAAATTAAATGATGTTAACTACATTTTAATGTGATTAAGGCTAACAGGGTCATTATTTCTGCTAATCACTCAGTTTAAAAAGCTCAAACAAAACTTTCTAACAGACAAGGTTTTTAATTTTCTGTATATCTTGTTGAAATTAAAAAAGAAAAAACCGTAGAAGAAAAAGAAAGGAAAAAACATACTAGAATCCTTGACAAAAACCAACGAGTAGTTCCTACAATTTGCAGATGGGTTTCATTATATTTGATCTGGTGATGTAAAAACAAAAATGCAAAACAATCTTACACTGCACATGCTCCTCTGGTTTCTTTTCTTTCAAACACGAAGAGGAAAAGAAAATGTGCTTTATAGAATTTTGAGTTCTGTGTTTCCTATTTGCTGCAAAATGGAAACAAATACAGTTTTTTTCTTTAGATCTCACAGTAAACTAAAAACAGAATTAATGTGCAATACAGCCTCAAACAATTTTTCAATATTATATTTTTAGATTATTATATGCCTTGCAACTATGAATATTTCAAATATATTAATGTAAACTAAAAATCTTCACTGATAAAAATCTCCAAGAGTGATGCTAATTACTATCAGAAAAATGGGAATTCTGACCATGAGTAGTACTTACAGATAATTTGTCTTTTCTTTTCTGAAATAAAATTTAGTTTGTTCACTGGTCATTTACACTTGAAACTTAATATTATTAAATTAATTACTTCAGTTGCAGGTATATTTGATGTACCTTTACTTGCAAATAATTGTTTTTAAAGTGCAACATTATAATATTCTTGAAGCAAAAATAAGTAGGAACCTAGCCAAAAAGACTTAGGTAGCGTCTTCTCTAATTTTCTGAGCATTTCAGTATTTTCCATAAAGAGTAACAGTTAAGTTAGGTATAGAGCCCATATAACTATATGAAATTAGATGAAATGCCTTTTTGTTGGTTGTTAACTGCTAAACCAATACTGAAAATCTTCATCTTTTAGCTACTAACATGATAATTTCTAAAAATGACGTGAGGGCTGTAATTCATTTTGACCTATGAAGGTAATATTCCTAATGCAGTAGCTACAGTTTTTACAGAAACAATATTAATTAGCTTTCAGAAAAATATGATGAGCAAATGATTTTTGAAAAGAGATACACACTTGATAATCAGGCAGTCTAATTCATATTGATTCACTTCAATTTAGTGACTTATCCCAAATTCAATAACTAAAAACAAAACATTTCAAATATAAAAAAGATTAAGCAAATATTTTTTTGCATTGTAGTTTTCTAAAGCTTTATGAAACTATGATCATTGCAAATAATAGTCAAACTAACAATTAGTACGCTACAGGTGCAGTGCCTTTATAAAAAAAACATGATTATCCTTTTCATGGAAAATTACTCAATTGCATGCAAATAAATGAGTTTACCTCACTAATCACAATCTAAGCAGCTAACAAAAGCAGAGCACCTGGCCATAAACAAGTCCTTTGAAATACAATTTAGTATTAAAGTTTGATATTAATATTAAAAACTTTTTACATGAAGCTCAGCCTTTTGTGAAGGAAAAAAAGATGAGAATTTGTAGTAAATTATATAAATATCAAGAAATTCAGTATTAATGCCACACCATAGCCATAATCTTTGATGCCCATAGAAAGAATATTGTTGAACTTAAAAAAATTTTTAGTGTGATGCTATGCACTGGTGCCTCAACTAATAACCCTCCAGAATTTCTGTGCTCATCTAAAAAGAGTCCCTGCTGAATGTTCTAATGCATTTTATTGTGAATCTTCAGCAAATAAAACTTCATGTATGAGCTCATGATGTGCTTTGCTGCCGGAAAGTCACAGACTCTGTGGGAAGCTCTTTATCTTCCCAGCAGTCAGTGTTCTGAGAACATCAGTGCAGCTACTGTAGTTACCTGTAGATTACTTGTATTTTCTCACATCTGTGTCCAGCAATCTAAACCATGATGATAAAGGGTCATTAGGTTTTGAGTGAGGAAGGGGATGGACTAGACAATTTGCTCTGATAAGCTCCTTGTTGGGAGCTCCAGTTTAGAATGTGAAATGTCGGATATGTACTGTTTTACACTAAAAGGCAAAAAGAATTTTATCATTCAGCTTTTACAATTAAAAATGATGCTGATTAATGTCTCACTATAGCCTATAGTCACATTTTATTTGACATATTTATAATTAAAGGTATTTAAAAGAAATAATTTCTGCTTGTAAAATCACGTCTATGCTCTATTAGCCACAAAGAATTCGGGTACAATTACTAAGATAACTGCTGTTTGGAGCACAGCAAAGCAATTTCCCACAGTGGGACTTACAGTTCAATTTACCAGTTGGGCAAATATTTTGTGCTCTGTAGTGGTCTAGAGAGTTAAAAGCTATAGGTAACATTTGAGCAGTGTTATACCTGGAGAAAAGTTTCCTCAATCCAAATCAATAGTTTAGATTTCAAAGTATCCTAAAAACAACTCCCAAATTAATATTACATAATTTGAAAACGATATATAAAATACCGTTGTCATAGAAACCCTGGCTGACCTCTTGTTCTCCCCAAAACAGAGCTCAAAATTTAGAACTCAACACAACTTTATTTTCACATTTTATTGGATCCTAAATCATTATGATACTTAGTCACATTTTCCTAGTAATCAGCTAATAGAATGTTAAGTTCTTGATTAGATTATAGAATAGGAATACTAATTACTTTGAAATGGCTTAGAGTAACTGTGTCAAGCTACAGAAACAGGAAGATGATTTGGGTGATTATTTTTTATTTGTTTTGTTTTGTTTTTGGGGTTTGGTTTTTTTTTTTTTGCATCCTTCAGTTATGTGACATATCAGATAGGATGAAAAGAAGTGTTTTAGTTTAATGAAAGAGTTTAAAAATGTTTGCAAAATTTGCATTCATAATTTATCTCCTTTTGAAAGTATGTTTATTTTAGTACAATATTATGTCTTCTACCCATCTTCCTCCAAAATAAAAATTTAAGAGATAAGAGTCCTAGGACAAATAAAATACTACCCTGCCTCAAAGAACAATACTAAAGTTACAAAAGTATGTGAATAAAAGCATGTGATATTTTAAAATAAAACATCACGTAGTGATTTGGGTATTTTTGGAAATAGTTTTAAAATGGCATTTATTTGGGTCACCTTTTGATGGCTTTCCAATGCTGCTGGAGAAAAAAAATAAAAATACTTATTTTGAAAGTTGTTTGCTAGCATTAAACATAAGCAAGCAATATTTCCCATCTGTTTAAAGATAAACTAAGCATTTAACAATTCCCATTTTTCCTTCCCAATACATGAATTATCTAAAGTCCCTTTATGAAAGACCGTAAGAGGGAGGATATATCACTATTACCAATGTAGAGACATTTCTTAAAAATTATAAAATCTAACATTTTGGTAACTAACATTAACATCCTAAGGCAATATAAAAACACAAATCCATAATAATTATTCATACACCAAGCCACTGTAAACCTAAATCATTTTTGAAGGCCTGAATGTGTCAAGAACTTTGACAATTATGACTGGAGCCAGGAAACTGTAGCAGTGCAGAATTCCTTATGAATTTCTCTAGTTACTTTTTATAAATGCTGTCTTGGATGACAGCTTAATGTGTACCACATGCAATATTTATTCTTCTTCAGTGTCAGACTGTCTAGCCATCCAAAGGAATACAAAGAATGTCACTTATTAGGATAAAAGCACAAGGAAGGTAATCAAGGACATATGTAACATCAGCCAATCATGCCCTATTTCAACATCCTATTTCATTCATAACAGTTCAACAATTATTTGCTTACTGATAACTTGCTTTCAGGCTGTTTGTGTTCACCATAATGGTGGTTTGCATTCATTTTGTTCTTTAAAATTGGACACTTGCTGTGCCATATGTGTTTGTCAAAACTTTATATCTTCTGTCAGAAATGGCTTAGCATATCAAACAATTTCTATTTGTCAGAAACTAACAACAGAAAAATCACTAACCCTTGATGTCAACAGGGCACTAAAATAACTATAAAACAGAAAATTTAAAACTGTTAAGTATTTCATAGGAAAAAAATTCTATAAGTGATACACAGTAAGAAAATTGTTATTAGCTAAGCCACACTCATGCACCTTCTCTGCATATGGCTAAGAATGCTTAATAACTACTGCTTTTTCTCTTGTTTCAGTATTTCAAGATTCTGAAGCTGATAGAATTTCCCAATCTAATCTAGTGGTCTTTAAACTATGTAGCCAAAAACATCTAAGTAATACCAAGTCACATTACAATATCCATTTGGCCACCCAAACAAATTTCACTTAATAATAGATTTAAAATAATGTCTCACCATACATCATAATCATGAAATATGTAATTGTAGAAACATAATTACTTAATCAGATTTAATCAGAAAACCTTAACCAGATCTGATTTCAACAATGTATTCTAAGTAACACTTAAAAAGCTTTAAAAAGTACTAATTTTAAGAGGCAACTAAGATGTTTTCCTCTGAACATAGGAAAGGAGACTAATGCTTGATATTCTCTCTTAGTCTCTTTTTTCCTCTTCTGCCTCTATCTCAGATTTGACCTGAAGTAAATTCTACGATGTGAGACATATTCCATACAAACTAATCTATACAATATCAAAATAAGACTCAAAAATATTTTTAAATAACATTATTACAAAAAATTATTTTTCAATCTACATCTATGAACTGTTTTGTACCCATTGATTTTCTCATCATAGTAAGTGTTATAATGCAGCTGCTTATAGGACTAGTGAAAATCCATTTGGAGAGAATTGGAAAGGTATACGAATCAGTCTTGATTAATGAAAAGAGAAAACATAACAAGATTTTCTAAGTGCTGCTATTCCATTCAAAAGTCTTACGCATTCATGAAATGGTAAAATCTCTCCAAATATGAAGTTTGGTACTTATAGTTCTAAACAAAGTTCTAACTGGATCCCAAACTTCAAATTTTAGTTTATTTTTTTTGAGAGGGAGGAGAAAGGAAAAAAAAGTACAGTGAAATAAAGGGAAAATATAAGTGACTTTATTCTTATAAATTTCAGGAGACAGAACACCCTATATAATAAAAGCGTAATATGCAAATTGACCATCCCTTCGGGATGCCTAAGCCACGCCAACCAGCCAATCAGAACAACTGTATGCAAATTAGCCCAGCCAACATGGAGGCTGGCACTCACGGAGCTGAGTAAACAGGCAGTTTCTGTTGCAGCAGGAGTAAAAGTGTTTGTAGGCCTGGCTGGGTTTCTCCCGGCTCCAGGAAACAACATATTTGCAACAATGTCTCAATCATAGAAGCCTCGGGAGCTGAAGCAAACAGCAGGCCGGGCCTGACTTCTAAGGGCAACAGTGTCTCAATTATACAAGCCATGAGCTGAAGCAGAGCCTGCCTAGGCCTCGGCTTAAAGGAACAGTGTATCAATTATAGAAGATAAACAAACCCCAGAAACCTGCTTCCAGCCAGCCTTGCTAGGACATTGGGTCAATGGGAGCTGTGGGCAGCCTGAAAGTCTGAAAACGGCCCTCAGACCCGCAGCCAGGCTGGCCACACGCCAATGGGGTGAGGGACCCCACTGGGGGGCTTGGCCAGCCTGCAAACAGCCATCAGCCCCTCACCCAGGCTGGCCAGGTACCCCAGTAGGAGCTCAAAACCTGAAGGGACTGTGGGCAGCCTAAAAGTCTGAAAATGGCCCTCAAGCCTGCACCCAGGCTGGCCACACTCCAAAGGGGTATGGGTCTCCACTGAGGAGCTTGGCCAGCCTGCAAACAGCCATCAGCCTCTCACCCAGGCTGACCAGGCACACCAGCAGGTGGACAATCCCAGAGGGGTCCCAGACTCTGTGAGAGGGCAGAGGTCGGGCTGAGGGACCTCCCAAGTGCACAAATTTTTGTGCACCGGGCCCCTAGTCCTATATAAAAAAGAGCTAATATGCAATGGTTGTCATGCCCTCACCCGGTCACACAGGAATGGCTCAGACACTCAACACTGGGGAGAGAGGTATGGGGACCAGGCAGGCACAAATGAGCTCGTGAGAGAGGAACGAGGACCAGCCAGGCACATTTCTTTCAAGAGAGAAATGGGGACCAGCCAGGCTGCAGCCTGGGAGAGGGACAAGCTGCCTGCCCCATGGTCCTGGGCACCAGCGGCTGCGCCTGCACCTGTGGTCTGGGAGAGAGCTAAGCCACACGCCCTGCAGTCCCAGGTGCCTGCGGCTGCGGCCCAAGGGAAGCTGCCTGCCCACAGTCCCCTGTGGCTGCAACCAGCCTGGGCGAAGCTGGTCTAGGTCCTGGGTGCCTGTGGCCGGCCAGAAGGAAGAAAGCCTGGGTTCTGGGTGCCTGGACCAGCTAGAGGAGGGAATCCTGAGTCAGGGCAAGGAAGACGTGGTTAGGGACTATCAGGCAAGCATGGGAGCAGTTAAGGGAGATCAGGCAGGCAGGCAGAGGTGGTTAGGGGTGATCAGGCAGGCAGAGGTGGTTAGGGGTGATCAGGCAGGCAGGAAAGCGGTTAAGAGCCAGCGGTCCCAGATTGTGAGAGGCAGCAGGTTGGGCTGGGGGACACCCCCCACCCCATGCATGAATTTCATGCACCGGGCATCTAGTAATATTATAAAAAGCAAATATATGTATGAAACAGAAGAAAATGGAAAACTGTTATTCTTTATTTCTTAAAGTTAGGTTAAAATAAAAAATTTAAAGACTTTCAACTTGATCTCATAAAAAAAGTATAAAACATTTTACTGCATGTTGCAGCATGCTTCTCATGCAGCAAAATGTGCAGTAAGAGTTGGCTATGTTGGTTATACCCTAGTGAAAATAACACAGAAACCCACACCTGCTGGAGAGCAAATACAATTTGCAGTGTTTATATAAGCAAGACTTAGATTGGTTAAGAGAATTTATTATGTAATTACAACTGTCAGACACTAACCGTAGATCTGTCATGCATGCGCTTTTATCATCATATTATCAAAATTAAATTCTAATATATATTGATCTACTTCTACCACAGAATAATTTCATTTGGTATATGTGAAATATTTAATTCTCATTATTTATAAGAAAATCATTCTATTTGACAGATGAGGGAACAATTACTATAAGGAAATCAGCAAACTATCTTGAATCCTGTTTATATAAAACATTGCATTTATGTTTGCCCTCTAGCTGGTATAGGTTCCTGTGTAATTTTAACTAGTAAAACTCTGTGTGCACTTTTTGTTTCATGAAAAGCATACTCTACATGCAATAAAATGTTTTATATTTTCTCTCATAAGCTTGTGTTAAAAGAAGTCTCTAAAATGTTTAACTAGGTTTCTTCATATCTCTGAGTAAATGGGTAGATATTTGCTTTCCAATATTGTGATGAGGCTTAAATCAAATAAAGAATACAAGTGCTCCAAAAATAGCATATAACAGATGCTCAACAAATAGTACCCATTATTTTGCCCAAGACTTGTATGTATGTGTATATAATGTTCTTTCCATTATATTGCTATGTACCATTATATTGCAATATAATATTTAAACAGAATATTATACAAATTACTTTTGTAATAAAAAGAAACATGCGCACATGCACAATTCCTTATTCCCAAGAAGGTCTCAAAAACAAAGCCAACTTACTGAAAATGCAAGGAAATGGAACAAATTACTACGTGGTTAAAAACAAAACAACCAAGTGGTAGAAGAAAGTACCGTATTTTCCTGTGTATAAGACAGCCAGGCGTATAAGACGACCCCCAACTTTTGAGAAGATTTTCCTGAGTTAAAAAGTCCGGACGGAGATCTTAGCCAGCACAAAAAGGAGCCGACCAGAGACACTTGCGGTCTCCGTCCGGCTCCATTGAAATGAATGGAGTGCGGCCGTTTTTGAGCTCCCCTCACTGCATGCAGTGGCCGCAGATTTTCCAGTCCAGCTCAAAGTTCCAGCACCCGCCCTATAAGACGACACCAAGCGTATAAGACGACCCCCGACTTTTGAGATTTTCCTGGGTTAAAAAGTCGTCTTATACGCTGGAAAATACGGTACTTATTTTAAAAAAGAATTGATAATATGTAATTTTCTATGGGAAAATATAGAAATTATTTTAATTGTCGTCCCTACAAAGGGCTATTACATTTTAACATGTTTGGAAAATAGTTTTCAGTGACAAGTCCATGAAAATAAAGGTACAGATTAGATACAAATTGTATTTATTTCAAGTTGACATTTGCTAATCATGTTATAGTGAATTTTTAATCTCAAATTTTATGGTGCATGAACTATTTAACAACAACAAAACTTTACTTAAATAAAATTCACAGTCATAGGAAATATGGCTAGTATATGACCTATTTTTCAGGCCTTGTATACTTTTCCAGCATCACCAATTGTAGGTAGAGCACAGGAGGTTTCGTTTCGGTGCAGAGGCTGATGCATGCTGTGAGCTTACTCCAGCATTTCAGATCTTTCTGGCACACCAGGGAGATGGCAACGCCCGCCTGAGCCCTTCCCAGAGCCGCCTACACAGTACCCTGACCTTTCATTGGCTCCCCTGAGATGGTGTTCCATGATTGGCCACCTCCACCTATAAATACCTGTACTTCCTCAATAAAGTTAGACCTGCGTCCCAGAACCTGGTCTCCGGAGTCGTGCATGCAAGCGTCCTACGCTAGGGGCTCCGCCGTCCTCACCCCTGGGAAATCCCCT